>OZ023312.1:12490084-12492584 GCA_964007375.1 Ophion obscuratus | reverse complement strand
TGCATGCGCGAACAGCGCTACGATCGCCCTTTCGACTTCACGTCTTCTCTTCTGGCTGTTGACGTGCATCTCCCCTGTGAGCGTGTAGAAAACTACAATAGTCATTGTGATAAGTTTTGTGAGACGATTTACATCGAAAATATAAAAATGTGCGTAGTAGAAGACATCTTGACAGATCGGGGACTTCAATCGCTTGTTGCTACATTTCGAGGTGAGTGTACGATCGTCGTTTCTTTGTGTCCGCCATTGTTGTCACGCTGCGTGCTATCCTTCGAGAAAAGCATTGTACGGCGTCTCTCGGGTGTTGATGGTAAATTTAGTGGAAGCCGGTGAGTTTCATTTAAGGGGTTACCCCCACTTGCGATTTTGAAAAAATCTATTTTTTTTATTGCATTTTTTTTAAGTATAAGTATCTGAGAATATGTCCGGAAAATTTCAAGTCGATCCGAACAAAATTGACTGAGATATGAGCGTTGAAAGAGAAGAATCCGTTGTGCAAACAACCGGAAATTGAAACTTTAAACGCGTTTTTCTCAAAATGGCATTTCTGAAGTCGGTGACCAAGATTACTCGAACACTAATGAACCGATCTTCTTGAAATTTTGCAGGCTTATTTAATACATAAAAATGTAGTCTTTAATCGTTCGATTTTTTTCGTTAAAATCGAACCATTAACTTTGACTGTCCGCCATTTTGTGAAAAATGAATATTTTTTAAAATCCTTCGATTAAAGACTAGTTTATACTTATATTTGACTAAATCCATCCGCATTTTTTTTTCAGATGATCCACTTCGCCGCAATGTTGGTCACCGCAAACCGTGTATATAAAAACATTATTTCATTGACGGCCATTTGCCACTAAACAATGTAATATTTTTCAATAAAAAAATTACTGAAAGTTCTTCAAGATGTGTTCTTTAAGATGGTATATTGATCGATTAAAAAAGTTTCGTAGTTTTCTTTAAAAAAATTCATGAAAAAGGCCTTTTTTCGCTACAAGTGGGGGTAACGCCTTAACGTTGCGTGTTCACCAAGTGCAGCAGCTTTGAAGGATTGCTAAGGGAATCGTGATTGAGATTTTTTGCGGGCACGAGCCATTGTTCTCCAGCAATTTCAGATATCGATTAAATTCGGTAAATCCAACCACGTGGACACTCGGTTTAAGCCCCTCATGTATTGACTGAAATATGCTCTGCAATTCATTAAATGCACACGTGTTTCATTCTACTGTATATGTTTTTCGTTGAACTATATATTTTTAAAATGCTTTTAAGGGAGAGATTACCGACCCAACCGTTCAGTATGTTAAAATAAAGTTTGGTTTCAGGACACCGGCATTAGAATTGAAAGTACTCTGTGCGTTTTTGGATCAAGAAGAAGTTTATTTGCCGGAAATAAATATATATTTGTAATTCAACGAAAACTCGTAGTCAATTGAATTTTTCATATCGTTCGCCACCCGCAACTGCAGGATTTGGTTGATTTGAACCATTTTTTTTGACGGTACCAAACCTTTTTCTGAGTGTCCCTTTAAATGACATAAAATAAAAATTGCACATCAGGCTTTAATGGACGGATACGCAAAAAACAAAGTGTCGGGGCACGTTTATTTTCCCATACGAAAATGGAGCTTATTTTCACATACCGAAGGTTCAGGAAAAGAAGCCCCAGCGCGCCTGTTCGGAAATGATCATTTTTATGATCATAACGCGAAATAACGACGTCAAAGTTTTTCGTGCTTGTTGAACGCAACGGAAAATAATTCAGCGCAATGCGTCATGGTAAAATCCAATGATGAGAGAGACAGTGAAGAGAGAGAGAGAGAGAGAGAGAGAGAGAGAGAGAGAGAGAGAGAGAGAGAGTTTGATAGAAATGGGCGAATCCATTTCGCACTGCAACCCCCGGAAATCATTATTCGTCATTCGGTCGAGAAAATTCGATCAGGCTTTTCGAACCCCCTCCGCATAGGACTATAGTATACGCGGAACGTCAAAGTGCGCTGTACAATTCACGGAGTACGGAGAACGGCAATTAATGGGGACACTGTACTGCGTGAACTGTACACAGGGAACAGTTGGCTACCGAATTCCTCACGAGGATTCAGCGCGAGGGGAGATCAGCCTCGGAAAGTACATACAAATTGAATTTTCCCATTACGCGGATCATCGTGAAATCGTGAGAGGAAAGATCTTCGCGTATATGTTTTTTCTTTCAGTTCTTTCCAGTACGCCGAGTTTGGTTAAAAAATGGTTATATATATATATATATTCACCCCCCCTTAAGGCTTTGCATCGACCTTCCTAACGCCCTGTATATATATATATATATATATATATATATATACACATACATACATACATACATACATACATATATATATATATATATATACAGGGCGTTAGGAAGATCGATGCAAAGCCTTAAGGAGGTGATAGGTCTTCTCGTTAGGAACATATCTAACCTAGATTACCTTATTCCAAAGTCTAAGAATTTCGAGTT
>OZ023312.1:12470084-12485084 GCA_964007375.1 Ophion obscuratus | reverse complement strand
TAATTTTACGAGTGAATCACTTTTTCATACGAAAAAAAAATTGTTAAATTCGCACATGATTTTATACCCTTTACTGTGGCCTGAGGCCTTAAAGTACCCATCTCTTAACTATTACCAAATCTTTATTTGTGACAATACCGAGGCTCAAATGAATGGTTCATTAACTGTAAGAAGATATTTATTTTGCCATACCCAACTTTACCATTTGTTAATAGTTAACAAATTCTGGTACACAGAGGTATGTTGTCTTCACAGTGTGAGGTTTCACATACGTTTGCGCACGCGGATTACGAGGTGCGACAAAATTCTGTCGTGGCCTGGCCCGAATCTTCATATTTA
Source organism: Ophion obscuratus (assembly GCA_964007375.1). Taxonomy (NCBI): domain Eukaryota; kingdom Metazoa; phylum Arthropoda; class Insecta; order Hymenoptera; family Ichneumonidae; genus Ophion; species Ophion obscuratus. The sequence continues at coordinate 12,484,745 of OZ023312.1, read as the reverse complement.
TCAGCTTTCGCACGGGAAAACTTTTTCCGCGGCACGGGGAGCGGGACCTGCAGGGTCCGTTTCGCCGAGTCGAATTTTCCCCTGTGCGAGTGATCTTGTGCGGTGCTTCCTTCCGGCGCGGGGCAGATTCGCCGCGCGAAGTTGTGGAAAGGCGACGCACAGTAGGAGAAAAGCCCAAAAACCTGGCCAAAACCCCAAAAAATAAATTTTCGAAATAGGGTCAGTTGAGTAGTCATTCAGGTAGAGGACTAGTAACTGCATTCTATTGTGGAAGGGAAAGCCCTTTAAGTGTATACCTGCGCCGCAGCGTCAGTTGGCAGTTAGTGTTCGTGAAGAGTGGACGTGTCACGCGCTGAACAGACGAAAATAACGCTGACTTCAAAAACCCATAACTTTAAAGTGACGGGTTTAATTTCAATTCTGCAACATGGATACGACTTCTGGAGGTATGTAGAACATGTTTTTACATCGGTTGAATCTAAAGTTTATGTATAAATGATTGAAATGTAGTATAGCCTTCGGCATAAATAAAATTGAATAATTTTGAAAACTTATATTTTCAACGGTCCGAAAAGTTATATATTTTGTCACATTTTGCAAAGCTCCTAGTCTCGGCCTTTAGTTTAATGTATAAGCTAGTTTAATGTATAAGAGACGCGCGGACGACTCTCCGCATCGCTAAAATATTAGAATAAGCACACCGCATTGTCGCGGCGGGAAAAACATCACGGGGTGAAGAAGCGCGAGGGAGGAAATAGTTTCCTGTACTTTGACGCTGGAGAGGGAGAGAGAGAGAGAGAGAGAGAGAGAGAGAGAGAGAGAGAGAGACGCCCATGGAAATTTATGTATGTAAAATTTATGCAGAAAATATATGCTACATATATATATATATATATATCGGTCGCATATACAGTGACGGAAAATAGAATAATACGTATATATTAAGCATATATGCACCAAATATATGACGCATATACGGCCCATATATTTTCGATATATTTTTCTGACCATAAAAATATATGCTACGTATAAAGACTATATATGATGCATTTATGAGGCATATACGACGCATATATTTTCGATATATTTTCCATCTATTTTTTGTCAGAAAAATATATCAAAAATGTATGCGTCATATAAGACTCATATATGTGTCATTTATGTGTCATATATGACGCATATTAGTTTGATACATATTCCTGACAAGAAATATATGCTGTGTATAAACACTATTACAGTTAAACTTAGTAAAACTCAAAACTTAAACATAAAAAAACTTAACTCGAAGTTAAAGTACGCTATTACGTATAAACACTATATACAGATATGCGTAGCATATCTGTATATATGTGGCATATTTGTACCATTTATGCAGTATATATGTGCTATGTATGCAGTGTGTATGCAACATATATGCTAAATATATGTGGTATATATGCAGGGTAAATGGTACATATATCATTGATATATGATACAGTAATATACACTAATACCACGCATATACAGTAGAACCTCGATTATCCGAACCAATTGGGACCGAGACTAGTCCGGATAATCAAAAGTTCGGATAATCGAAACGTGGGTTTTTTGGGACGAGATCATAATCAACACCTTTTTATATAAAAACAGTACATACATATATATTAAAATTTGACAAACATGTTAACGTTGAAATATATATATATATAATTGTTTATTTAATTAATAAATTACAATTAATAGAAGAATTCATATATATATATATATATATATATATATATGTATGTATGTATGTATGTATGTATGTATGTATATGTATATGTATATGTTATTTATTTGAAACACCTGAAAAAAGTTGAATGCTTTTTTTATATTTTTTAAAATAAAATCGGCCATTTTTAATTGACGAACGGCTGTAACGCGTTTTTGAGCGGTCAAGTCCTCGCAGCCGTTTGAGAAGGAGAGGTTGCGTTGGGTTGCTCATTGTTGCTCACGGCGGTGGCACCGAGCAACAATGTATCTTTCGCGCCAACGTTCGGATAATTGAGAGTTCGGATAAACTAAGTCATCGTTCGGATAATTAAGGGTTCGGATGATCGAGGTTCGGATAATCGAGGTTCTACTGTACATCTCATATATAAAAACGTTACGAAAATTAGAAATTGGCACATATATGCAACATATATTTTCAATACATGGCATACATTTCACATATATTGCAATTATTACTAAAATAAATTTGCAGTATATTTTTGCGTAAATAAATTTCCATGGGGGAGAGAGAGAGAGAGAGAGAGAGAGAGAGAGAGAGAGAGAGAGAGAGAGAGAGAGAGAGAGAGAGAGAGAGAAAGAGAGAGAGAGAGAACGAGAAGGCTCTTATTTACTTGAGAGGAAAAGTGTACTGAGGAAAAGTGAAGCAGCATGGCGGGGGGAGGAGCTCGGAAAAGTCAAGAACGAAAAACACAAAGAGAGGCAGATAAAAGCTGAGAGAAAGAGAGTCCCGCAAGTGCTGCTGCCTTTGCGAGGGTTCACACACATTGGCTTTTTCAACGCAAACAAGTAGGGGAGACCGGGGCAAAATGGTATAGCGGGGCATAATGGGACCGGGGCAAAATGGGACCGGGGCAAAACGGGTTTGGGGCAAAATGGAATAGTGAAAATCAACACTGCTGGAAAATACGTCATTGGGGCAAAACGAGACTGGGGCAAAATGGGCCGGAGAAAATCAGGCTCCTCAGAAAGAGGCGGTTGGGGCAAAACGGGATCGGGGCAAAATGGGACAGTGGAATAATTCGATTCAGAAACGAAAGAAATGCAGGGGTAAAAAACGAGGGGTAATAAATGAGTGAAAACAGGTTTTATTGAATGTTACACGATATTTGGGTCACACTCTACTTACGATACTATAATTTAACGGTGACAATGTTTAATTTTTATTGCTTGTTTAACTAAGCTAATTTTTATCGGCACAATTGTCGCAAACGTATTCGATTAAGTTATCGTCAGCATGGGCACATGAATAGTGGGCCCATTTCTCGCATGAATTAAAACGAATCCAGGATTCCTTGGATTTCGAATATAAGCCCCCGCAGAAAAGGCATGATGCGTCATCATCGGTTGTTATCGACGCCGCTGGATTTTTCTCACGAAGTTCTCTGTAGTACGGAGAATTCGTAAGAATGCCACTTGTACCTTTTCTTGATGTTTCCTTACGTTTTGACTTTTTGCCTGCCGATATCGGAAGCAGCTGGGATGGTGATATTTCGAAGGGCTGAGTCTTCGAAGAGCTCGCTACGTTTTTTTTTACGGGAGACTTTAATTTTTGCGGTGAATCGACGACTGTTTCAGTCTTTCAGTCTTTCATTTATTCTTCATTGTACGATCGGCATTTTCTGAAATTTCTTGGAAATTGTTAATCGAGCGTAACAATTCGATTCGAACAATTTAATTGTTAATGAAATTGTTTAAATAATAATTTTTTATCATTCGGTTAGAATCTTCGCAAGTTTGGTATAGTCTATTAATCCATTAATGACTATTAATGCAGTCTAAAACTTCAATTGATTTTTTGATATTCATTGTTTGACCAAATATAATGATTGGACATGCGGTTAAGGCAATGTTTCAAGGTCGACTCGTTCGATTTCGTTGAAATTTGATTAATCGTAGTAATTTAACATTAAAGAAGACGACAATTTTTATTTGTTAACTCAATTGCTTAAACAATTATTATTATTTTTCACTTTACAACAACAGTTCGTGCTCGGCTCGTCAGGATTCGTTGAATCCTAAATAAATTTAAGTACTTCAACATTCAAAAAAATACTAATTTTTCATTTGTTATTAAAGTTTGTTAAACAATTACTTTTGATTCTGCGGTCAGAACTGTACCAAACTTGACGTAAATTGTTATTTGAGCCTTCGTGTTCGATTGGTACAATTTCTTTGTCGTTATTAATTATTTAAATAATCAAGTAATTTTTATAATCTGACGCGTGCAATTTATGGTTTTTTTTTGTTTTTATCTTTCTTTGTTTTTTTTTTTAATTTATTTTCTGCCAACTGCACGTTACTGATACTGATTTTCAAGCCATTGGTGAAAATCTTACTCTTGTCAATTACGTAAATTGTTTTATGAAACTAGGACCGCCGCTCCCCATGAAATTGACGGATATGGGTCGACAAATATATCGGTCAGTCCGTATTATCTGCGTATATGTGGACTGAAACGAACCACAAGCACCATTTAGATTAGATTATGTTTCAACAGCTCTTTCATAGAGTCGAAGCATGAATTTTCCTGTCATCCCATTTTGCTCCAAATTCAGCGGGCTGCGACACTTCATTTTTGTGTGTCCCATTTTGCCCCGATTCCATTCTGCCCCAATTTGATATTCCACTCCTCTCTGTCCCATTTTGCCCCTATCCCATTTTGCCCCAAATCAAGCACCAAGAAACTTCATTTTTTGCTATCCCATTATGCCCCGATCCCATTATGCCCCAGTGCCGTTTTGCCCCGGTACCGTTTTGCCCCGCTATACCATTTTGCCCCGGTCTCCCCTACAGCATTTTTTATACTCAAACGCCTTTTTTACCTCAATTTTTTTGAGGAACCTTTTTTTTATTAATTAAAAAAATTGCACGCTTTCGACGCGGGAGACGAGGGCGTGCTCGACGAACGAAAAATACGCAGCTATAAAAAAACTCAGCATTAATTGATTTCACGAAACCCTCAAGCCTCAATTCCTATTTTCATGTTGAAATACAATTTTGTGCTGCATTTTTCCCACTTCGGATTTTTCACATTCGACGTATGAAATTTGAGCTCCTCTGCAGCCCGACCAAAAACCTCGGCAAATTAATTCGTTGAATCTCCGGGCCGCGATAGGACCTTCCGTCATATTTCGAGACAATTTTTCCCTTTAATTTCGTTCGACTTTCCTTTAAACAATTCTGGGATCTGTCGTCTACAGAATGCGCGAAGGTCATGTGCGTGAATTGAACATTTGACACCGCCGCATGATTATGAGTTTTTTAAATTGATTTAAACAAAATAGTTTTTGTTTATTGTTTTATTTTATTCATTCGTCATTTTCTTCCTAAGTGTATTCATTTATTTCATTTTCTTTATTTCATTTTAATTATTCATTATTTTTTTATTCATCCATTTTCCATTGAATGTATTTTTTTAATTAGAAACAAAATACCCCGATCGACGGAATTTTCCTCGCGCACAAAAAGCACAATTTACCTTTTTCCGATCATGATTTTAAAAAAACATCCTTAAAAAAGTAACCACAATCGCAAATTTAAGCAAAATAAATAAGGAACGAATGAAAGAATTTACGTACACGAGTAAATAGTAGGATTAATGAAAATATACCTAATTTGACAAAAAAAATCCACTTTTTCACTGCGATTTCTTATTTTTTAGAAAAAATACAAATTTTAGAAACAATATGTGTTTACTATTTTACTTTTTTACTCCGAGTCTTGCATCATAAAAATTTTCCTCGAATTTTCCTCGCACACAAAAAGCACAATTTACCTTTTTCCCATCATGATTTACAAAAATCATCCTTAAAAAAGTAACGACAATCACAAATTTAAGCAAAATAACGAACGAATGAAAGATTTTACGTACACGAGTAAATAGTAGGATTAATGAAAATATACCTAATTTGAGAAAAAAAAATCCACTTTTTTACTGCGATTTCTTATTTTTTAGAAAAAATATAATACAAATTTTAGAAACAATATGTGTTTACTATTTTACTTTTTTACTCCGAGTCTTGTATCGTAAAAAATAGAGACCTTTATTTACTATTTCATGTATTTCTATTGAATTATTTTTTATTGAAAATAAAATACCTTGGTGGATTTTTTTAGTGAAAGGTCCCATACAGAACTCAACTATGGTAAAAGGGGCTAGTAGCCACTTTGCTGCATTACGGGATACTAGGTAGATGCTCTCGCAGAAGACAAGGAAGACAACGACGAGTCTCGAGTCTCGTGCCATTGCACTGCACTCGTTTTTTTTCTGTCCCTTTCTCTTCATTCACACACAGACACACACACACACACACCCATATATATATATATATATATATATATATATATATATATATATATATATATATATATGTGTGTGTGTGTGTGTGTGTGTACATTTTCTCTTTACCAAGTACTCCAATATACAGAGAGACTCTCCCCTGGTTCCTTTCCTGTCTCCATACCATCTTGGGTAATGTGTGCACTCTCTCTCTCTCTCTCTCTCTCTCTCTCTCTCTCTCTCTCTCTCTCTCTCACTCTCTCTCGGAGAGACCCCCTCTGGACCAAGCACAGATGCTTTTACAACTACTCAAATATACATAATGTGTAGCGCTAACATAGGTATACGTAACGATGACATTTAAAGTTTCTCAAGACATAACTGTGCATACACGCGTCATTTCTTTTTTTTCCCCATTCCGTGTCTCCGTCGAAAAATTTTCCTGACGCACGAAAGGGACCATTTTTCTGCTCTCAATTGGCGTAAAAAAAACACCCTTAAAAAAGCAACGATCCCAACGAAGCGAAATTAAATTGACAAGGACTAAATAAAAGAATTTATGTACACGTAAAATAGTAGGAGTAAATAAAAAATTTGCCACGTATTTCGAACGAAAATTCTGAACGTGTTTTACGGCGAATTTTCGTTGCGCGCGAGCAGGTAGGTATGATTTTTTTTCTACCTGGTCCAGTTTCATACGGAGCTCAGTTCAAATTCACTGCTGTTTCTCCCTGCCTTGGCTGTTCCTGGTTTCCGAGAGACACGCAAAGCACCAGCGTGAAAAAGCTCGATTCGTCTCCAAGTGTCGTGAAATATTTCACTCTCGCCTTGTTCCATCTTTAAATCCGCTCTCGTGCACATACGCGCGCGGACTCTCTTTGCCCTGCTGCACTCGAAGTGCTCCGAAAGTACGGGGCAACATGCACCACCGTGTTTATGTGTATGCATATATGTATAAAATACATACGAGACGAATGCAAGAATCGTTTAGTTCCTTTGTGCGATCTCGTAACCGTGAATTTTTAACGGGTCCTCTCTGGTTACTCCCTTCCCCGTGTCCTCTTTATCGCCCCCCCCCCTCTCTCTCTCGCTCCTCTCCTCCTGTCTCTACTTTGCTGGGATACATGTCCGAAATTCTCCGAAAGGATCTCCGCGTAAAGTTCCGTTTTCAATATTCCAAAAGTTCTTCAACGGCGACAAAAAGGCCCAAAAAAGAAACCGCTCCTACGGCCGATCTGTTGATCACGAAAAGTACTTCGACCGTGTTCCTTTTTTGTAACACAGAATTCCTTATCGTCTCGCTCGTACTTCGTTCAAGACCAAACAGTCCAGTAAAAGAGACGAAAACCCAGCGCTTTTACCCGTGAAAAACGACGCAACCGAGTCAGCCTCGAGCCAGCGTCACGCCAATCACATTCTACCATTGGCCGATGAACGGCAGCACTATCGCCTTAGTGTTGCGCCACGGTAGGAGTGATCTCTTCGGCCCAACGCTGGCATGCACGGTTGACCAATAGTAGACGTGCCAAAAATCCTAACAGTTCGCCGGGTATTGGCCCAACACTGGGCCCGTGAAAAACTATGCGACCGAGCCAACCTCGAGCCAGCGTCACGCCAATCACATTCTACCATTGGCCGATGAACGGCAGCACTACCGGTTTAGTGTTGCGCCACGGTAGGAGTGATCTCTTCGGCCCAACGCTGGGATGTACGGTTGGCCAATAGTAGGCTTACCGGAAATCCTAACAGTTGGCCGGGTATTGGCCCAACATTGGGCTAAAGAGATCACGATCATTGGCTGACGGTTGGCGCGATCACCGGCCCATAGTAGGGCTAAGGTCGACTTCATATTGTTGGCGCAATATTCGGGCTAGTGTTGGCACAGTGTATGGCTGTGAAAACAACCCAATGCTTAGCCAACAATCGATCAGATTCACAAGTTACTGTGCTCGATGATTGCTCATCGAAAGAATTATTAGATTCACTAACATCGTTATGCACAATCACTTGTTCGTGGAATGTTTCCAAATTTGTTTCACTATCTACTTGTCTTTTTGTTTCGTTGCCTCTGATCCTAACCTGCTGTAGAGAGTCTTCTAATTTTTGTCGTCGTTTTAACACTCGACGTTTCTCAGTACTTTCATAATAACTCGGCATTTTTTTAATACACCACAAAACTTTAGTATAAATCAATTTTATTTCTAATAAAGTGAATTTCAGATAACAGTAATTATGAGTTTTTATTATCACGGGACGTAGAAAATTGCATGCAGCGATAATAAAAAAATATAATAATAATAATATACGTAAAAAAGCATTCTTGTATATACGTATGGACGATAACGTTCGAAGCCAGTGTTGAGCCAGGATTGGCAATTCGTCAGTTTGCCATGCCAAAAATAAGCATTGGCAAAGCCACGGTCAAACGATTGGCTCGGGCTCAGGGCCTGCGCTCGCCCCGACAATTGGCCGACGGTCATTAATTAGTACTGGCCCAGCGTTGGCTCTTCGATGGTGTGCCGAGCTTCAATTCGAGACTGGCAAACCCATGATCAACCGACTGGCGCATGTTCGGGGCCAACACTGGGACCCGATAGTTGGCTGACAGTTGGTAATGGATATTTGGCCCAAGGTTGGGTGATCATTGGTTTGCCATGCTTGGGACCCGTTAGTTGGCTGACAGTTGGTAATGGATATTTGGCCCAAGGTTGGGTGATCATTGGTTTGCCATGCTTCAAATGACCACTGGCAGAATCATGGCCAAATCATTGGCCCGTATAAAGGACCAACACTGGGTATTAGTGGTTGGTGCTGAATATCGTACCAATCGTCGGCCGCATCTTAAGCGCCGGCAAATTTTTCACGGGTAGCGTAGAATTAGAGTGTTTGACTGAAGTTAGATGGTTGCCTACTGAAGGTAACCCCAATGAAATGTTGCCCCTCAACTCGCCCCAACCCTAAGAAGTGGGGGTCGAAAACGTAAAAATCGCCGTATCTCGATAATTAATAGCCCAATAAAAAAAATTCAGACTAAAGTTATTGAGAATAATAAAATACGTATAAAGTTATGTGACGTCCAATCCTCTATCTTCAAAAATAGCGGCATAAAAACGCGGGACACCACTCGAAATTTTCTAATCGTTTTTGTGCCGCTATTCTTAAAAATAGGGGGTTGGGCGTTAAATAACTTTATATGTATTTTATTATTACAAACAACTTTTGTTTGAAACCTTTTTTGATCGGGCTGTTAGTTATCGAGATACGGCGATTTTTGAGTTTCCCACCCCCTATTCGTTAGGGTTGGGGCGACTTGAGGGGCAAAATTTCATTGGGGTTACTATCAGCATGCAACCATCTAGCTTCAGTTAAACATCCTAACTCTACGCTAAAAGTGCTGGGTTTTCGTCTATTTTACTGGACTAAAACTCAACCCTCCGCACTTAAGTTGAATTAAGTTGAAATAAAAGAATTCGAAAAATGGGTCGCGAAATAAGAACATATAAAATACTCGCTCGAAATCCTCTATTTTTACATCGCAATAGGCTAATCGTTATTCATACGAGTAGCGGGCGGACGTGGGGGGGTAGGCTGGAGTACTTTGATATAGACACCGGAAACTAGCATGCGGGCTCTCTTGATCCACCGTCTTCGATGCCCTGCGTATCTACTCGATTCATTAGGTAACCGATAGTGAGAGTACATGATAGGGTACACGGTGTAAACCATCGCTCTCAGGCATCCCGATTGCCTATTAGCTGCTTCGGACCCCTCGATTGTACGTATCCATATATACATACATACATTCACCTAATTGTATATATATATATATACTTATACAATTAGGTGAATGTGTGTATGTATATAGGGTTATGTCTAGTTGTAAAAGTTAAAGACTTTTACAAGAGAAGAGATTTACAAGGCAAGAGAAGAGACTTTTCATAACTACGCCATTTTATTAGATTTCGATATTTTTCAAAAATCCTACGTCATTGTACAGGAAATACCTTCCGGTTGAACGAAATTTTTTCCTTTGTCGGTTTCGGCTACTCAATCAGCCGGAATCATGTCAGCAGTGGAGGAACTTTTTTTTGCGCCTACGAAGGCAGCGCATAAGTCGATTGGACCTCAATATTTTTCTATGAAAAAATTATGTAATATATGTCAAATATATTTTTAATTGTCCAAAAGATTTAATTGGGTACTTTTCGTCCAAAAAAATCCTGAAAATCACCCAGATTTCCAGCGTTCCCACTGGTATAGCCCCTTAAGCTGTGGTCTTAAATTATGAATTTTTCTGCCCAATTTAGCCGATATTGTGCCAAACTGTTCCACTAAGCATTGAAGTGCTGCCTGTTTTTTACTCTATTTTTATAATCAGCACAACATATTTGCCAAAGTTCAGGCAGTCCTTCCACAAAAAACATCAAATCGAGATCGGACAGTGGAGTTCACACACAGGCACTCGATGTATACATTGAGTGTATACACCAAAGTGTCGTAGTGTAAACCTACCTTTATGTTCATGCCCGTTGGAACGCTCGCAGCGTAGTTTGAAACTTCAAACGCTTTTTTCTCAAAAGTACGTTTTCAAAGTCGATGAGCATATAATTAAAAAACTACTCACTTTGAACATGCACCTTTTTTTTTTAAATATGATATTTTCGATATTCTTCCGATTAATCATGGGATAAACTAATATACTAGCGAAATCTGTTTGATTTTTATATATGAGATAACCTGGTTCAGAAGAGCATTGCTCATCGCAAAAGACGTTGCGAGAGTTGCTTCATGTGCATCCGCTGTAAATCGATTATAATTAAATATTTTTACACAACAAAATTACAGGGGTTCATCGGATGATACTGTTTCAAATACTTAATTTTTATAGAAATTTGTTGTCGCGATTTTCTTTTAAAAAATCCTAAATATGAGCTGTTCTCGAGAAAATATTTGGGTTATGTCATAAAAAATTATATTCTTTATACTGGCCCATTCAAAATGAGCGGTTCATTTCGTGATATGCACACACACACACACACACACACACACGCACGCACGCACGCACGCACGCACACGCACACGCACACACGCACGCACACACACACACACACACACACACACACACACACACACACACACACACACACAAATATGTTATTAACAAATCATTCGCTGATTCAAAATAAGAGTTTGAATCTACAATAAATACCGTTAGCTACAATAAATACCGTTTCCATTTATTTCCATAATTTTCTCAAATATAATCACTATATTGTTTCAGTACGAACGCTCTTAAGGCCTTAAACACGCGAAAAATTTGAAAATTTTTCATTTTTTAATTATTTTTGATTCCATTAGCCTGAACGGTTAAGAATATTTGAAGCTTTGCAGAATTGAAAAATTCTGTAAAGCTATTAAATGAGGTAAGATTGCATTTATAATAGATACCGCGTGGCGCGCCGGACCGCCAAATTCAAAGCCGTTTTTCCACGATTCACTTTTATGAACCTTGTGAAAGTTCTAACTCTTGAACGAAGGTTCAGATCGCTTTGAAATTTTTACAACATATTTTTAGTACCATCACCTATCGTGTGAACCACAGAAACAAAGTTTCCAATGACACAATAAATATAAAAAATAAAATACCGACAGAAAATTGAGTAAAAAAATGTTAACTTTCCAATTTGTATTATTATAATTTTTTTTTAATAATATTGTTTGTTCACACTAAAGATACATTCATTATGCTTAATATAAAATGAGCAAAATGAGCTTAATAAATAAATATGTTCATTTTTTTCAGACACCCACATCGATGCCGAGAACATTCACCATCAACGCGCGCGCAAAAAAAAATACATTGCTTTATAGTACACTCGTGCTGTCGCTGAAAAAACCCGGAATCGGAGAAAATTATAAGAAGGCTAGTTTTTTGACAGGTGATTTTGTAGGTGCCGCGGGCGCTAAATCCAAGTTTGCCTAAAAATCGGGGTGTAGGGTTCTTTTTGAGGAGATGAAAGGAGATGGGCGTGGATTAATGCCAAACTACAACCCGTACGAGGTCGGCGCCGTGAGACAAAATGTTCAGAAAAATCCGGGCTTAAGTTTTGTTCACAGCGCCGAAGTCGTGGAAGTTCATTTTGAGGGTGAAAAAGTGGGGTGAAATTTTGATAAATCGGTTTTAATTCAATAACTCTTTAGAAAAAAATCGTACGTTTTTTGTTCAAATGGGAACGTTGTAGCCCTTGAAAAGACGCGTCGATCGAGTATTCGATCATCACTCTCCGATAATATCTTCACCCCCAATAAATGGTTAAAAAACAAAAAAAATAGTTTATTGAATAACTGAAAAACAATCGGTTTTTCGAGTATAGTTCAAATGTACGAACTGTAGAGAATAATTTTCTCCATATTTTCGTTGCTGTGGACCACCCTTGAATTTTGATTTTCCAACCCCTCTCGGGGTTGAACATTGATAATGAAATTCTGGGAAAACTATTGACGGCACGAATTCGCCGCCGTGGAAGAATTTGTAGCTTGAACCCTCAGCTACATTTTTGTGCACAGGGCCAAACTAGTATCTCTTTAGTTTCGGTCAATAGTTTTCCCAGAATTTCATTTTGAATTTTCAACCCCTGAGAGCGGTTCGAAAAAGCAAAATTCCAAAGTTGTACATAGGAACGTAAATATAGAGAAAATTATTTTCTACATTTCGTACATCTGAACCATCCCCGAAAAATCGATTGTTTTTGAGTTATTCTATAAACAATTTTTTTGTTAATTCTTTGACAATTCTTTTAGGGGTGAAGATATTATTGGAGAGGGTTGATCGAATACTCCATCGACGCGTCTTTTCAAGGGCTACAACGTTTCCATTTGAACAAAAATTGTATGAATTTGTCCTAAAGAGTTATCGAATGAAAACTGATTTTTCAAAAGTTCACCCCACTTTTTCACTCCCAAAATGAACTTCCACGACTTCGGCGCTATAGACAAAAATAAAACCCGGATCTTTCTGAATATTTTGTCTCCCGGCGCCGACCTCGTGGGCGTTGTAGTTTGGCATTAATCCACCCCCATCCCCTAAAAAAACCCTTCACCCCGATTTTTAGGCAAACTTGGTTTTAGCACCCGTGGCACCTACAAAATCACCTGTCAAAAAACTAACCTTCTAATTTTTTCCGATTCCAATATACAGCACGACTGTACTATTATTATGTTATATCTCCGTCATTTGTTAATATTTCTGATTTTTTTTACATATACTTAAGGAGGTACGGTGATGACCACGCTAGTAAACTAAGAGTCTATTTTTCGCCATAATACCGCTACGTTTTAGACATATGTGTGTGGCCTATATTTCGAGAAATATTTTTTAAGTATTGAATTTCAAGCTACTTATTATTTTTATAATATGAAAACAAACGTAATAATCTACTACTCGACTTCAGTAGTACGCCATATCGTCGACGTTGAGCATCGTTGCATTTTCGATAGCTGTCATCGGTCCCACGCGCTCGGCTTATTATTTTTGGTAGCCGGTAAACATGGAGAATGAAAATAAGTACTGTAGAAGTTTATCAAGAGAGTAACAGGATTGTAACTGAAGTCCAGTTTAGAGACAAAGGTAGATTCTGTCGGACAAGAATTAGAGAGTGAAAAGATGATATTGCGAATGCAAATGAAAAACGTCGCGTTGACGTTAACCTCAATATCCAATGTCCAATCTGTCCGAAGTCAAAACATATTTCATCGATTGTTATGTTATTTTTCTCTTTCCTAATTTTCACAATATTTGCAGATATAAAAACGAACGTTCATTTTATATGACGGTTTTTCCATGCTGAATTTACATATAAATGCGTTGTATGCATGTCGCCAGAAAGATTGAGATGCCTTAGCTATACATAAAAGAACTTTGAGTAAATATCGACGAAAGGCCTTTTATAATCGATTAAAAAACGTACGGCTTCACACAACCATATTTTTAATTCGCGTTGAAAATATCCGATAGAAGAATCAAATTTGCGCGGGTATCCGGCGTTGCCACACTTCGAGCAAGATGGCTGCGGTTACGTCACGAGACGTCTCTCTCGCCGAATACTTCGGTTTTTCGCGATTTTATTTCTAAATTTATTGATTATTTCTGCGGTGAGCTTTCCAATTCAAGTTGCCTTATTGATCACAACGAACCAACGAACGCAACCGTCAGTTTTTTTTACGCGTGTCTTGGCTCTAAGTAGCACAAAAAAATCGATATATGAGAGGACAGGCACATTTTGTCGTCTACGTGTGACTAATTGACCAACTTTAACAATTAATAACTCGGAAACTGTACGGTAAATCTCGCGGAAACTCCGCATACGCATGGACAAAGCTCTCGACAATGTTATTTTAAAAAATCGGGCTTTTATCTTGGACTCGCTCCAATCACCGTACCTCCTTAACCATGTGCATAAATGATCTGTAAAAAAATGTCAATTTATGCGTCATTTTTTTTTTAACCGCGCCTAGAAAAGTACCTTCGAAAATCGGCGAAATCGCGTGTATAAGGCCATGAGGTTCGTGCGAGGGAAGGCTGCTCCGGAAGATCGTATGTCTCACGCACATCGATCCCACCTGTACGTTGG
>OZ023312.1:12405084-12465084 GCA_964007375.1 Ophion obscuratus | reverse complement strand
TCACTGAGGAACACGCATATCGCCGTCATATTGCCTTCATGAGATGTATTACTGAGAAACATGCATATCGCCGTCATATTGCGCTCACCGAATGTATCACTGAAAACATGCATATCGCCGTCATATTGCGCTCACCGAATGTATCACTGAAAACATGCATATCGCCGTCATATTGCGCTCACCGAATGTATCACTGAAAACATGCATATCGCCGTCATATTGCGCTCACCGAATGTATCACTGAAAACATGCATATTGCCGTCATGGAATGTATTACTGAGAAATATGCATATCGCCATCATATTGTGCTCCTGGGATCTGTCACTGACAAAATATACATATCGCCGTCATATTGCGCTCAACGAATGTATCACTTAGAAACATGCATATCGCCGTCACAGGATGTACCACTGAGAAACACGCATATCGCCGTCATGTTGCGCCCATCGAATGTATCACTGACAAACATGCATATCGCCGTCAGTGCTAACCCAGTGAATTCATCAACACAGTCACTGGATAACTTCCATATGACGTAAAATGTGCAGATATTAATTGTGGACACTTGAGCACAGCGATATGAGTTCAACATGCTTCAAATGTACGATGCATTTGTAAACGACATATTGAGATCAAAATGCTTTGTACATTCACTATACTAAATGAGTTCACGGCTTTGCATCATGACATGTAGTCAATATGCTGTAAAATTTACTTCATCAATTGTATGCACCGCGTGATGATCACGACTATCTATCTGGGACGGCGTGAACGGCGTCTTCTTATTCGAGAGCTGAGCGCGCTACCTACCTAGCCATTCTAACACTTGTGCAAACTTTCTTTGTGTCTGCCTATTTGTATCATTCTGGAGTTGTATGCATATCGCCGTCATATTGTGCTCATGGGACGTATCACTGACAAATAGATATATCGCCGTCATATTGCGCTCATCGAATGTATCACTTAGAAATATGCATATCCCCGGCATAGGATGTATCACTGAGGAACACGCATATCGCCGTCATATTGCGTTCATGGGATGTATCACTGAGGAACACGCATATCGCCGTCATATTGCGTTCATGAGATGTATCACTGAGGAATATGCATATCGCCGTCATATTGCGCTCAGCGAATGTATCGCTGACATGCATATTGCCGTCATGGAATGTTTTACTGACATGAGAAACATGCATATCGCCGTCATATTGCTTGCATGGCATGTCTACTACTAGTGCTAACCCAGTGAATTCATCAACACAAGTCATTGGATGACTTCCATATGACGTAAAATTTGCAAATATTAATTGTGGACACTTGAGCACGGCGATATGAGTTCAACGTGCTCCAAACGTCCGATGCAGTTGTAAACGACATTTTGAGATCAAAATGCTTTTTACATTCACTATACTAAATGAGTTCACGGCTTTGCATCGTGACATGTAGTCAATATGCTGTAAAATTTGCTTCGTCAATTGTATACACGGCGTGATAATCATGACTGTTTATGTGGGTTCCGTACGACCAGACACTTCTTCGAAATTTTGAAAATTACAAAAATGTCACGGTGTAAAAAACAGTTCGATTTTCGACGACAAAAAACAACTTTAATGACTTCGCATTATCAAATGGATAATTCCATTTTAAAAATCATGCAGTTATACGATAGAAACTGTTATAAACTATGTTCGTCCGAATTTGAACTGCATCGGACGGATAAGGAGGGTAAATCGCAGTGGGACACAGCTGCAGCACACTGGCCCTCCACAAGAATCGCCATAACGCGGTCAATTTATGGAGTTTTTACAAAATCTTTGTTGCAAATTGAAGAGATGACCCTAGGCTATAAAAACAGTGCAATAAAAAAAAAGACATTTATAAAATGTTAACCTTATGCAGGCCGTTAATTGAAGGATACAAAAAATGAATGCACAGGCACTACATATCTATTACGTGAGTTAGATGTATATATGTGCATATATATATATATATATATATATATATATATATATATTCGCACACGCCCACCTCGCTGAGGGTTGATCGCCCCGGGCGTTATTTCGTCAGTGACGAGGGTGACGGAACAGAGAGAGGGAGGGAGAGAGAGAAAGCACCGAGAGCGCAGTCCGAATGTCCGTCAACCCTCGGGATCGTTTGCGGTCCAGCTTCGGGGCTGATTTTACGGAGCGTATGCGAGAAGTAGATGGCCAGGGACGAGTCGGCGAGAATGGCAAGCAGGGGCGAGGGCCGACGCAGTGGAAAGGATATGCGGTCGAGGTGCATAGAAGTCGAAACAAGAGAGAATCTGGAATATCAGAATGAGGCAGAAGTATACAGGGAGACGAGAGTGAGAGAGAGAGAGAGAGAGAGAGAGAGAGAGAGAGCCAAGAGAGGGGGAATCTAAAAAGCAAAAATACACGATTCACCTGGTTTTGCGATGCGTACATATACATGAAAACACATATACATATGTGTGCGTGGATGTATGTACATCGTCGGAATGTGCGCAACGAGAGAATGCGCGCGCGAGAGAGATAGCGAGATTGAAGCATGAAATATTCATGTTGACGGACATGGACTGACGCGTGCTGTTTATGCATTCGGATCCCGGGAGATTGCAAAAATACACATTCTCCCTGTATACACACCTCGGGTCGACTGTCTCTTTCTATCTTCCTTCGCTCTCGCTCGTTCCCTTTTTTCTTCTCCTGCCTGCCGCCCGCTCATTCTGTCCTGATTTTGTCATTTCTCTCTCTCTCTCTCTCTCTCCCTCTCTCTCTCTCTCTCTCTCTCTCTCTCTCTCTCTCTCTCTCTCTCTCTCTTTCTCTGCCCCTCTTCTCTGTGCTCTATCCTTAGATACCGGAGCTTGAGGTTTCGGACGCCGAAATGGGGAAAGAGCGTGAAAAGGAAATGCGCCGATGCGTACATCTCCGTACCAAACCCTCGTGCATACGCGTGCGCGCCCCTGATGAGAAACATGCACACATGGATATGCATATAGTTCTGGATAAGTACTTGATCCTTCAGTGGATAAAGTAAAGTTCGAAAAGGGGAAGACAGATCGATTCTCAACGATTTTTTCTGATGGGAGTTTTGGAATGACGAGGACGAGGGATTTTACACACAATTGATACGCAGTCTTGCCAAGTTTCAGTTTTTTAAAAGGCACTCCTGCAGGTACACGTATGAGTCAATAGTTTCGGTCGAAGCGTGCAGTAACATCCAATGTTTATACGATGCTGTTGGTTGTACATTTTTAACAGAGCTTGTACCCTCTATATATCCCACGCATTAGCACCTCATGCATAGACAGGTCTCATACTCGTATAGAGAGCGGCGCTGTAATCGTGGCAACAGCGCCATTTTCCTGCAGTCACAGCGTTGAGCTTCCTGCGGTCCGTCATTCGCGAATTATTTTATATAAATGAAAAAAAGCGTGAAAACGTCAACCCAAATGCGATACAACGAAAAGTTTACAAGAAAAAAGGCGCTTGCTAAAAGACTGAAAGCTGTGGCAGCCATGTGTCAAGCAAATGCGGCTAAACGCTATGAGAATAACCATAACCTCAACGATCAGCAACAAAATTTCGCTGTCGAAAACGATTTACAACATCTTGTCGACAGTTTGAATTGTATTCACTGTATCGAACACAAATACATGCATAAATTGAACAAATGTAATTTGTTTGCAGAATAAATTCATTTCGCATCCGTCTTAGAATTACCAGAACTCGGGGAAAAAATACGCTTCGAGTTCTCAGACCACGCGCCGATCAGCTGGCTGCAGCGCACAGTGTTGCCATTCCGTTACAGATGGTTGGGCCCGAGTTCGGTGTGGAATAAAATTACCACTTTTCATAAGTCGATATCCCACAATAGTACCGCGTACACGTGTGTTTTTATTTTGAAATCCTAAGATCTGTTTGGAACCTATATCGAGAAATGCGAGCAAACACCTATCGGTTTACGTGTTGGGTATAGGGATCGCGTAGGATACCCATATTCAATTGCAATTATCTCATGAACTAAACGGTGAATCGAATTGAATTTGTGGGCATCAGTCCATGAAGCTCATTTCTACATCGTACTTAGATTTCAGCCAATTCCTAAGGTTTGACCAAAACTACAACACAAAGAACTACCTTACGTGAATACTTCTTGTGCGACAACGGATAGGCGTTACGAATCGCGTGTGTTAAACCGGACAAGAGAATTGAGGAATCGAAGAAGAGAGAGAGAGACTAATGTGTAAGCGAGAGAGAAAGAGAGAGAGTGATATGCCATGTATAATATACCCTGGTATGCGTGATTAGTACCAGCCCCCAGACACTGGCCTACTATTCCTATACGTTAAACGAAAACGCGTTTTGTCCCGGCTTTTTAGTTCTTGAAAGCGCCACTATCTAGCGTTGGCTGTTATGTGACAGCCTTCGGCTCCAAATACTCCGACCAGCTGACCGATTTGATACTTTCGTTTCGTGCTGTTATCGTTATTGCGATAATAGCACGTACTGTTACAGCGATAACAGGATCCATCATACACGCGAATAATGGTTTTCGTAAAGTTATCTACACTAGACTTTTATTCTTGTAAAATATTCGAAACTCCGATGCAACGTACATATATATGCATGCCTGTCACACGACTACTAGCGCCACAGTGCGGCAAGGACATTTTGCGAACAGCATCATCCAGTGGTCGTGTTCGTTGGGTCTCATCATTTTGGCTGCGCATGCGCATAATGATGCGCATTTGATGATGCGCACGTTTCATTGCGCACTTGCGCGTTGCGCATCATTATGCACATGCGCACTTATTCGTATCAAAATGATGAGACCCAACGAACACGACCAGTGTCAGCCCCCTGATTAGTGCGTATAGGAGAGCAGCGCGCATGCGCGGGTTTCCATCCGTTGTATGTGTGATATGGAGACTAGATTCAGGAGCCTAAACTCGGCATTTTAAGTGATGCCCGAAATTGAAGGCAACAGGGATCCCTCTACAATCGCGCGAAGGGTTGCGGTGCTAGCTTCACTCGACAACAGACCGAACGTGAATTTGACATCACATTGAATTTTCTTTTCGTAATTTTCATGTGGAAAATACTCTAATGATAATATAACAATACTTTAACATGACAATGTTTGTGTGTGTGCGTGTGTGTGTGTGTGTGTGTGTGTGTGTGTGTGTGTGTGTGTGTGTGTGTGTGTGTGTGTGTGTGTGTGTGTGTGTGTGTGTGTGTGTGTGTGTGTGTGTGTGTGTGTGTGTGTAGTTTTCAATTAAGTTTCAAATATATAAGTTGTAGAAAACAGCCCTATGTGATTTTTTTATCCTAGAGCCTTTGAAAGTTGGTAGAAAAATTAGATTTGCAAAAATATTTACGGACCTAATTTTTTTTTAACTTTTCGGCTCATGTGTGAAAGTAGTATTTTAGTACGTTAGGCCCACTATTATACTCCCTAAAAAAAAACACGGGAGTACGCTTAATAATTTTATTTTATTTACAAAGTGTCGCGTAAAATTCGTATCTTACAAAAAAATCACACAAAGCAAAATAACTTTTAAACCACTGAAAATTGCATAACATACATGGGGGTTCAGTCGATAGGTATTGAGGTCCCCCATCCTTATGCGTCGTTTGCTTCACTCCTCGTGTTACACTCAGTATATTGCTGGGCTCGTCCATCTCACTACAATGCTATAGCATAGTAGTGAGAAGGCTCCGTACTCTATGCTAGCATACCAATTAATGAGATATCAAACATGGTGGGGTAAACGCAAAAGGTAAAGAACTTTAAAAACTTGTAGGAACATGTGAAGGATTATTGGCAATTATGATAAATGAAGATTGAACTTTTAGACGATAACAATTGACCGCTCTCAATTTTGCAATTTTTTGCACTTTTTTCGTTTGCTGTCGAGGGGCTGCTCACTTAGGAAATCATTGAACCATTTTATCAGAAATCAGACAGGCAATCGCTAGAAATCGCTGGAAATCGCGCGAGTCGCATGATTCCTGAGTTTGTTAAGATTTCTTAAAATATATAGGACATCGTAGGGAATCATAAAGAAATCACGTGATTTCGGGAATCGCTGGGAATCGCTAATCTAAGTTATTGATTAAGTATCCACTATACTGATTTTAAAAAAAGCGACTATTTTTTTCCGAAATGTCATATTAAATACATTCAGGGAGGTGAAAAAAGATGGAGTTCAAAGCAGAGCTCTTCATATTAATATTTAGAAGTCTCTCATCGCAATATTCTATTTTCCATCTTAATAACACAGGAAAAAAATTTCAAAGTTTGAAATTTTATACCTCGGCTTCAAGTCAATGTACCAATATGTGCGATACATATTCTTGTAGAGAATTGAATGCTCTATAAAAAAGGTCTCATCATGTTTCGAAAAACTCACTCCTTCAAAAGTTATTCAAGGTTAAAGTTAAATTTAGAGTAAATTTCACTTTTGTTTTTAGTTTCAGGCAAAATGTTAAAACTTATTAAGTACTAAATATCGTAAGATCTTTCTTGAATAAAACGTTTAAACTTATCAATATAAATTACCTAATTTTTAAAGAAATGACCAACAGTAGTTCACACATATTCACAGCCTAATATCCATACATATTAGACCGTGAATAACTTTTGAAGGAGTGAGTTTATCGAAAAATCATAAGACACGTTTTTTGCAGAGCGTTCAATTCCCTACAATAATATGTATCGCTCTCCTCGGCACATTGACTTGAAGCTGAGGTATAAAATTTTAAAGATAAAATTGTTTTCCTGTGTTATTTAAATGGAAAATATAAATTCGCGATAAGAGACCTCTACATATTAATGTTAAGAGCTCTACTTTTAACAGGCATCTTTTTTCATCTTCCCGAAAGTATGTACTAGGGGATTTCGAAAAAAAAATATTCGTTTTTTTTTATCAGTCTATATCCACGTATCCCTAACCATAAATGACTTATTGTTAATTTATAATAGTTAATCAATTTTCATTTCATGTCTTCAGTATAGAAATTACTGGTAATCGTTAGAATCAGCAGAAATCATATGAAATCGACAGTAATCTCATTGATTCAGAAATCACAGTCGGTATCACAAGAAATCGATTCCTTTTGGAAATCGATGGACCACTGAATGAGCGAGTGAGCAGCCCCTCGTTTGCTGTAGTAACGTGTCAAACTTGCGTTCGGTCTGTGTCGAGTGAAGCTTGCACCGCAATCCTTCGCGCAATCGCAGCGCCACCCCTGTTGCATCAATTTTTGGGCACGCTTTTTTTATCGTTTCTCCATTGAAGTTTAGGCTCCTGTATCTAGTCTCCATGATGTGTGAGTTCACAACTATGCGTGAGATCACACTGCGTATTCGTGCCTCGTGTCGAATTTAAGACTTTATTTCGCGTCTCCTAATTTTATATATATTTTACATTGGGAGTACAAATAAGTCTCCACCGTTTGACAAAAGATGGCCCCACCAGGAGGTTATGGTTGAAATTGTCAGCTGTAAAACGTCATATCGTAAGATCGGACATCTGGCAAGACTATAACCTTGAAATATTAGCGATTTTGTGTCAGCATCACATAATTTTTTCGCGCGAAAATGTCGAGTTTTTTGCCGAATAAGCGTCATTTGCGGGAAATTTATAACGCTTTTTTGCTTCTTTAATTTGAAGAAATCTGCAGCTGAGACGCATCGATTGCTTGCAGAAGCATATGGTGAGGCTGCTTCAAGGGGCTGTACCGGTGTGACACTTTTAAAAAATCGATTTTTTTGCCTTTTTCGACAGATTATACTTTCAAGAATATCCTTTAAAATTTCATGGTCGTATCTCGAATCATTTTATCTTGCAAAAATCGATAGTTCAATATTTAAACGCGTTTTTCTCGAATTGAGATTTTTCAAAATGTCTGACATTGTAACCCATTGTAACACATTGTAATCCGATTGACTTGAAATTTAAACTGAGTACTCTTGAATATATTTACTCTACAATAACGTAAGATGTTTTTGATTTGATGAAAATTGACGATTTGGCATTGAAAAAAACGACCATTTTATAGGCAAGAAAATATACTTTTTTTTTTCATAACGCCACTTTATTAGATTTTGATATTTTTTGAAAATCCTACGTTCAGCTACTCAATCAGCCGGAATCATGTCAGCAGTGGAGGAACTTTTTTTTGCGCCTTCGAAGACGGCGCATAAGTCGCTTGGATCTCAATATTTGTCTATAAAAAAATTATGTAACATAGGTCAAATATAGCCAAATACGTTCTTAATTTTCCGAAACATTTAATTGAGTACTTTTCTTTCAAAAAAATCCCGAAAATTACCCAAATTTTCAGCGTTCACACCGGTATAGCCCCTTAAGTGAGAGAAGTTGTCGTGAGTGGTTTCAAAAGTTTAAGAACGTCGAGTTTGACGTCGAAGACAAAGAACGTAGAAGAAGGCAGAAACGAAGACGCGGAATTGGAAACATTGTTGGAGGGGGATTCGTGCCAAATGCAAAAGTCCCCGCAAAAGACGCTTATTCGGCTCTAAACTCGACATTTTCGCACGAAAAAATTATGTGATGCTGATACATAATCGCTAATATTTCAAGGTTATGGTCTTGCCAGATGTCCAACCTTACGATATGACGTTTTACATCTGATAATTTCAACCACGACCTCCTGGTGGGGCCATTTTTTGTCAAACAGCGGAGACTTATTTGTATGCTCAATATATACTGTGCATGTGGAGTGTCAATATTTTACTAGTTATTTATAGATTTATTTGCTATTGCGTGGACAAAAATGTTAGTGATTCAATATATGGTGTAAACGAAAAACATTGAGAAAATTGAAAGTGTGACTAAACATGGCTGATGACCGCGAAACGGATGGGCCATCAACAAATTTTACATTCTATAGTAGGTGTTCTTAATATTACATTCAATTATACATTTAAAAGAAAGCACAATTTAAACAAATCGCGATTTCAAAAACAATCATAACTATAAAAAAAAAAGAAAAAACCAAGCCGTACAGCGAATGTAAGTAGATATGCTCTTGTTGGTAGTAAAGGCTCGTAATAATGTTCATTACGGATCAAAATTAGCTGAAAATAATAATATTATTTTAATGCAAAGGCCGCTGCAGGGCTCTCGAAGGGCTCCGCCGGCCTCCGCAGGCCCTTCGCAGGTCTAAAAGGTAAAAAAAGAAACGTCATGAAAAAAACATTGAAAAAAGTGTGTTACGGAGGACCATGAACCTGCTGCAGAGACCTGCGGAGGCCTTCGAGTGAAAAACAACAAAAATAATAACAATAAAAAAATAACGATTAAAAAACAACAATTTAAAAGGTATGACAACAAATGAAATAACAGTAAAAAATAATAATAATGTATACTGTACGGTTGCTTGTCTGTTATCTAATTTTTATTTCAATTGATTCGACATTATTTTGAGTTCCATCCGCAACTCCTCAAAGAAATTACGTAAACGTAGAGTTATATATACGTAAAGTTACGTAGGTGTAGAAGTATATACCAGGTAGGTATACGTAGGTATATACCAGGTGTAGAAGTATGAAACCGAATTTTCCTATAGATGGTGCTAGCCATAAGTTTAGGGACCGTAAGACCGCTTCTGCAGCGCCATCATCTCCCTCCGACAGCTAACGAATATTTTCAACACCCAACAACCCAAGTTCCCTACACCGGTATATTTTTCTATAACCTTAAACATGTCGAGTTTTGTGCCTACGAACTACGATTTGCGGAGAGCATTGGTCTCTGTCATCATTTAAAGAAAACTGCTGCAGATTCGCATCGAATGCTTGTCGAAGCTTACGGTGAACATGCTCTTGGTAAGACACAGTGTTTCGAGTGGTTCGAAAAATTCAAAAGTGGTGATTTTGACGTTAGAAACGAAGAGCGTGGGAAACCACCGAAAAAGTTCGCAAACAACGAATTACAAGCCTTATTGGATAAAGATGATACTCAAAGTCAACAAGAACTCGCGGATCAATCGAGTGTGTGGCAGAAAGCCGTCTCCATTCGCTTGAATGCCCCGGAATATGGAAAAAGGCAACACAAAGTCATTTTGCTCCATGATAATGCTCCATCACACACAGCAAAACGGGTCAGGGAAACGATCGAGGCGTTCAGTTGGGAAATACTAGCGCATGCGGCTTGTTCTCCAGACTTGGCTTCGTCCGATTATCATCTATTCGCATCAATGGACACGCTCTCGCTAAACAACGCTTCAATTCGTATGAAAATGTACGAAAATGGCTCGACAACTGGTTCGCTTCAAAAGAAGAACTGTTTTTTTTTGGCGTGGCATTCATAAACTGCCGGAGAGGTGAGAAAATTATTTTGAATAAAATATTTTTTATCATTCTCAAACAACTGACGTGTAATTTTTACAAAAAAATCCGGTTTCATACTTTTACACCTGGTATATGATGAAGAGAGAGAGAGAGAGAGAGAGAGAGAGAGAGAGAGAGAGAGAGATTGATTGATTGATTGATGCTTTATTTATGCCCTAGTTACTAACTTTGGGGCAAATGGTTACAGATTAGTTATGAATACCTATTGTATTTCGCGCCTCTTCCTCGTGATCAAGGATCGTAGTACCCCCCTCTCAGTCCCAGTGTCCACCATTTTAAAGCTCAAACAAGCGACGCGCGTGTCGACGCCGTCGCCGCCCTTCTGGATCATTCTTCGTCTTGGTGCCAAGGCGTCCACATGCTCAAGATGGGAAATAAAAGAAGAAGAAGCAAAAAATCGGATAGGAAAGCGGAAAAGGAGAATCGTTGGAAAAAACGAGCTAAACATCTAGAAGAGGAACTCAGGAGACATCGGAAGAAAGAAAAGAAAACCCGACGTTCGAGATACTCGAGACCGTCATCGAGCGATTCAGCTTCGTCGCGATCCTCGCGTAGTAAGCATGAATAATTTCTTTTCATTTCCTTTGCTTGCGTGCATTAACGCACACGCAACGCAGGCTCTAACCTGTGAAGGAATCAAAAACAACGTACGCAGGCTCTAACCAACGTACGCAGGCTCTAACCTGTGGAGGAATCAAAAACAACGCACGCAGGCTCTAACCTGCATCGTTGGCACACAGGCTCTAACCTATACGTGCAACTACGGAGAAGCGACGCGGCGTAGGCCCTAACCTACACCGTGCGCGTTGGGGCTTTGGTTTGCAGCCGTTGAGGTTAAGTAGACAGACTCTAATCTGTCGTAGAAAAATCGAATATCTTGATTACCCAACAAGAATTTGCCTAGGCTCTAACCTAGAAAAGAAATGAAAAAAAAAAAAAAAAAAAAAAACGCCTCGCACTTGGTATTATAGGTAATAGTAGCAGCAGCAGAGGCAGCAGTAGCAACAGCGGCTGCAGAGACAGCAGCAGGAGCAGCAGATCATCGTCTGGGAGAGATGCGCGGCGCACACCAAAGCAGACTGAGACACCCATCGAGACTGCGCTAGATGAGGACATTCTGAACGTAATAGGAAAACGTTTCGCGGAAGAACGGACTCTATCCGAGCCAATACACAGCGACTTAGTCGCTAGATGGGAAGAAATTCTCAAGCTAGGACTCCCAGCAGAGGAGCGAACAGAACTTCTTAAAAAGTATCCTCCTCCTTCAAATTGTACGCGAACCGATCCTCCGAAGCTCAACCGAGAGGTGAAAGCTTCGATGCAAGAGGCTGTCTGGAAAAGAGACGAAAGGATTGTCGCAAAACAACAAAAAATTTGCGCATGCCTTGCGGCAGTGGGCAAAGCCTTATCGACATTAATTAAACATAAAGGAGAGTCACAAAATCTCGCAGTGATTGAAGCGCTCGGAAACTCAAGCAGACTTCTGGCAGATTTACATCACGATGAATCATCGATTCGGAGAAGTTTGATTTTGACAAACATTAACGCTGCGATGAAAGAGACGCTAAGCTCGACTGATATCGACGAATGGCTTTTCGGCAAAGATCTGTCCGAAAATGTCAAGGCAGCGAAATTGATCGAAACTTCATCAAAAGATTTGAAGCACTCAAGGCCGCAGGGGAAAAAACAGACAAAAAACCCGAAGTTCCCGCCTCGCCAACAACGCTCCAAGAGTCAACCAGCTTCGGGGGGCGGGCATCGACAACAATCCCAGAGGAATTCGAGACTGTCTCAGCACAGCAAGCCTTCGTACAAGAAGGAACAGAACGAGAGACACGGGAGGAGGCGCACATAATTCCCGTAGGTAAACCAGCCGGTCGGCTGCGATCGTTTTTGCCCCGATGGCAGGCGCTAACTAGTGACAAATCTATTTTGTCGTGGGTAAAAGGGTATAAAATACCTTTTGTGCGCAAACCATTCCAAATAGAACCGCCGAAGGATACCCATTGGTCGCGAGAGGAAGAAACCCATACTCTATCAAAAATTACAGAATTATTGACAAAAGGGGCTATAGAAGCGGTTGAGCCGACTCGAGACCAATTTATCTCGACCATCTTTTTACGGAAAAAACCTGACGGCTCGTATAGATTAATATTAAATCTGAAAAACTTAAACGAATTCGTGGAAACACAACACTTCAAATTGGAAAACCACAAGACAGTGGCAAGATTATTAAGCAAAAATTGGTTCATGGCCTCAATCGATCTAAAAGATGCGTACTATCTTATACCGGTCAGAGACTCGGATAGAAAATACTTAAGATTCAAAATTGGAGCAAAGCTCTTTCAGTTTTCGTGCTTACCTTTCGGCCTTTCCAGCGCGCCCTATGTATTCACAAAAATTGTAAAACCAATGATTTCAGACCTCAGGCGAAAGGGGTTCCTTTCGGTGGCATATCTGGATGATTTCCTGTTACTCGGAAAGTCTTATAACGAATGCGTATCGAATGTCTCACACACTCAGATCATGTTAGAGGAGATGGGATTTATAATTAATCGAGAAAAAAGCCAGCTCCATCCCGTCCAGAGATGCAAGTATTTAGGCTTTATATTCGATACTAATCGAATGACGATTGAACTCCCGAATGAGAAAAAAGCAAAAGCATTAGAATTGGCAATAAAATTCATATCGATAAAGAAATGCACGATACGAGAGTTTGCTCGGACGGTAGGCTCAATTGTTTCGTTCTGCCCAGCAATAAAATATGGATATGCTCACACAAAGGCTCTAGAAAGAGAAAAATTTTTAGCTCTAGAGAAAAGTAACGGAAATTATGACGCGATCATGACCCTGAACGATAACACTAAGTCAGATCTGCTTTGGTGGAAATGCAAGGTGCAAAGGTCATGTTATTCGTTGAAGGCATTAGAATTTCAATTAGAAATCTACTCGGATGCATCGCTGACGGGATGGGGAGCAGTCTGCGGGGACGAAACAGCACGCGGCTCATGGGATGCATCAGAACGCTCAATGCCTATTAATTGCCTCGAATTACAAGCAGCGTTTTTCGGATTAAAATGTTTTGTGAAACACTTGCGAAGTATAGACATCCTTCTCAGGATAGACAACACGACTGCTATCTCCTACATCAATAGGATGGGCGGAGTGCAGTACGTCAGTCTAAACAGGATAACCCAAGAAATCTGGCAATGGTGTGAAGAACGGGACATTGTACTATTTGCATCGTACATAAGTTCGAAAGAAAATTTCGTTGCTGATGCAGAGTCAAGAAAGATGGAACCGGAAACAGAGGACGAATTGGCAAACGAAGCGTTCGGAAAAATTGTTACGAAGTTTGGGAAACCGCGGATTGACCTGTTTGCCAGTCGTATTAACACAAAGTGTAAAAAATATTTTTCATGGTTCAAAGACCCAGACTCGCTTTCGGTAGATGCGTTCACGAAGTCGTGGGAAGATCTCTGTTTCTACGCGTTTCCGCCATTCGCCATTATTCTTCGGGTCCTCCGGAAAATTAAAGACGAGAGAGCGGAGGGCATCGTGGTCGTCCCCGAGTGGCCTGCACAACCCTGGTTTCCGCTCTTCAACAAAATGCTAGTTTCAAAACCTATTTATCTAAAATCAAATGTTAATCTGTTAACCTCGTGTGACAGGGAGCCTCATCCACTATGGCGACACCTTACCCTGGTGGCAGGAAAATTATCAGGGAAGGATTCGAACGAAGACAGACACCGATCAACACCATTGAGATAATGATGGCGTCGTTAACAGAATCGTCCTTAAAACAGTACGATTCCACCTTAAAAAAGTGGTGGGCTTTCTGTAGCGCGAACTCCATTAGCCCGTTTACGGATTCGATTCGGGACATACTCGCAGGCTTAACGGACATATTTGAGAAAGGTGCTTCATATGGCACTTTAAATTGCCTACGTTCGGCAATATCACTAATAGTCGGTCACGAGATCGGACAGGATCCGAGCATTAAGAGGTTTTTCAAAGGCGTTTTTAGAAAAAGACCTTCCAAGCCCAGGTATGATTGCACCTGGGATCCTAAGGTCGTCCTCGATTACTTATCGGCGCAATCGAATAAGGAAGATATTGCCCTTAAGGCCTTATCCAAAAAACTAATTACTTTATTAGCGTTAACCACGGGTCACAGATTACAGACCTTCGGTTTAATAGATATAAGAAACATACGCGAAACAGCGGAATTCGTTGAAATAAAAATCCCGGAAAGAATAAAAACGTCAGGACCCAATAGGAGGCAACCTTGCCTAGTCTTGCCGTTTTATTTGGAAGATATAGAAATTTGTGCAGCGTCGACGTTAAAGACGAAGTCTTTGTTCATTTCTTTCAAAAGGCCTTTTAAGGCAGTAACGTCTCAGACATTAAGTCGATGGATAAAGGAAGTTTTAACAGAAAGTGGAGTAGATACGGGTATATTCACCGCTTACAGTACTCGTCATGCCTCAACTTCAGCGGCAAGAAGACACGGAGTCGATTTAGACATCATCCGGAAAACAGCCGGATGGACAAGTAACTCAGAAACATTTGCAAAATTTTATGATCGAGAAATAGTGAAAAGTTGTAACGTGTTTGCAAAAGCGGTATTAGAATCGCTATAGAAATAGCAGAGAACAATTGTTAACGATTTTCGTATCGGTTAACCGCGTGTAAACCAGGATGACAATAAAAAGTCCAAGTCTTTTTTCTGGTGTCACTATTCGAGGTGCCGTAACTAGACTTTAAACATCTACGATCCTTGATCACGAGGAAGAGGCGCGAAATACAATTATAGATTAAACGAACTTACCAAGTGAAGTTCGATCATAATTGTATGAGCGCCTCTTCCGAAGTGATCACTCCCGCCCTCGAACCTAGGTCTACGTTACAATTAGACCCTTCTCCCCCGAGAAGTTACGGCACAACCACGGTTCCACCGTGGCACAGCTTTGAAGAATGATCCAGAAGGGCGGCGACGGCGTCGACACGCGCGTCGCTTGTTTGAGCTTTAAAATGGTGGACACTGGGACTGAGAGGGGGGTACTACGATCCTTGATCACTTCGGAAGAGGCGCTCATACAATTATGATCGAACTTCACTTGGTAAGTTCGTTTAATCTATAATTTTCTCTTACAATCTTGAGAAGAATAGTCGCGACGAAGAAAATACGTACATTTACATGGTCTTAATTTCTAACGTTGATAATCTTAATTTTATATTCTATATAATGCAAAGATAGATATTAATCTATTTATCCTAACTTTTTCAGATCATCTTCGTTTGTACATCCCGCGCGTTATTCGAAAAAGTTTACACACACTCAGCAGATTATTGTTAGTTTCCTAAGCTGAATCCCGATCGAATAAATATATAAAGAGCCGTTCTTTAAACGCAGAAAGGTTCCGTTGTGCTCGTATGTCGACAGGTAGGGAGTTCCAAAAGTAAATAGCTGCGATATAAAATGAGTTTTGATAGGTAGCAGTGCGGTAATGAGGGATATGAAACTCATTCGTCTGTACCAGACTTCGTGCGGGACGTGTAGCTGGAGCTGACCTCACAAACAATTCGTTTAAATAGCTTGGTGCTTCGCTCTGTTGGATTTTGTAAACCATAATGCCAAGGAAATACATTCTCCGAGACCGAACCGTTAGCCAACGCAGTTCCCGCCTATAAGGGCTAATATATTCATCGCGACGTAGGTTATAAATAAACCTAATGCCATTATTGACCAAGCGCTCCAATATCTCGTTTTGTTGTGCAGTAGCATCAACAAGCATTAGACAGCAATAATCTAATAGCGGGAAGATTAGAGAAACAACAAGAGAGATGCGGAGGTGACGCGAAAGAGCCAGCCGGTGAAATTTAAGTTTGTGGAGCGAGAAGTTTACTTTTCGCGACACACGCTACTACTTGAGCACGCCATAAAAGATCTGATTCAAAAATGACACCCAGATTCCGTACTTCTTTGACATATCGTAGAGAATTTCCGCGAATCATAACTGGAGCCAAAGTGTTCAGGTTGAGTTGATTTATAAATCTGTTACTACCAGAGATGAGTACTTTGGACTTAGAAAGATTTAGTTTGAGTCCGTTTTTAGCTGCGAAACCAGCGATAATCTCTGCATCGTGTGTAATCTTAATGATACCCTCCTCTATCTCAGCAGGGGGGAGAGAGAGAGAGAGGGGGGGGAGAGAGAGGGAGAGAGAGAGAGAGAGAGAGAGAGAGAGAGAGAGAGAGAGAGAGAGAGAGAGAGAGAGAGAGGGAGGGAGGGAGGGAGAGGGAGGGGGAGAGAGAGAGAGAGAGAGAGAGGGAGAGGGAGGGAGGGAGAGAGAGAGAGATAGATAGATAGATAGATAGATAGATTTTATTATGCCTTGGTATAACATATACTTTGAGGCAAATTTTTAAATACATTTCTATACAGTTTTGGTTTCAACATAGTCCTATCTCGGAAGGATGTGGCCAAAAATAAAATAAAAATATACAAAAATAACATAAAATAAAATAAAAACGCAAATAAAAATCAAAAATAAAAATAAAAATGAAATGAAAAATTAAAATTAAAATGACAACAGTTTCACTCTTCCTGCACGCTTGCTGCTTAAACGCTAAACCTTACGTACTAACTACTAGCTATTAACAGGCCAAGTATCACTCAGCCATTACAAGATGATTGAACAATCTGGTTTTGAATATCGGTAGAGACGGTGAAGAGACAACATCCGCCGGTAAAGAATGCCAAAGATAGCAAGCAGAAATACTCGGTGACTTTCGGTACATTTCGGTGCGAAAATTCGGAATATTAAAGATTTGAGCGGGTTGACGAGCAGACCTCCGCAAATCTCCATCGGGACTGCTAAATAATTCTGATAGATACATGGGAACACACTCGTGCAGAACCGAATAGACGAGAATGCCCTGAAAATAAATCCGACGGTTTTTCACCGAGAGCCAGCCAAGACGACGTCGATAGGGCGTAATATGTACATCACGACGCAAATCATAGACGAACCGTATACACATATTCATCAATCTCTGCAATTTGGTATTCAGCTCCTCTGTTAGGTTATGGTAAGTCAGACAACAGTAATCAAAATGCGGGAATATTAGGGTGGTAACTAATTTAATCTTGAGCTCAACTGATAGCGCGTTGCGATGAAACTTTAATTTATGAAGGCTGGAAAATACTTTGCGTGAGATGTTTGATACTTGAGCATGCCAAGATAGGTCAGCCGTAAGCTGAACACCAAGGTTCTGCACCAAGCTCACGTAAGGTAGAGGAGTGTTATTGAGCGAAATAAGTGGTAGCTGATTCGGATCAATATTCCTCACTCGAGCACCTGAACCTAAGACCATCACCTTTGATTTGCCGATGTTAAGATTCAAGTCGTTACTTTTAGAGAAATTATAGATTGCTTCCACATCGTAGCTAATTCTTGCGAGTGCATCGTTGAGTTCCCAAGGTTCGCACGAAAGCCAAATTTGTATGTCGTCAGCAAATATCATGTGTTCAGAAAAGGAAAGTCCCAACGCGATATCATTAATAAATAGGGAGAATAAGAGGGGCCCAAGTACTGAACCTTGGGGTACACCTACGTTTGTCCTCAACCAATCCGAGCAGTTCCCCAACTCATCGATCACAGATTGTGAGCGCCCAGTAAGATAGGAATGAACCCAACACAGTGCGCAATCCGAGAATCCCATTTGTTTAAGTTTTTTGAGAAGTTGGTGATGTGAGACCGTATCAAACGCCTTGCTGAAGTCAAAGAGTACCAGAGAGAGAGAGAGAGAGAGAGAGAGAGAGAGGGGGGGGGGAGGGAGAGAGAGAGGAAGAGGGAGAGAGAGTGAGAGGGAGGGAGAGAGGTAGAGAGAGAGAGAGAGAGAGAGAGAGAGAGAGGAAGAGAGAGAGAGAGATCCTAGCAATATTCCATTAGGATGGTAACTGTTTCCATTCCCCTGTATTTTTTCACACGTGGCAAAATGCAATAATCGTGTTCCCCCTTACTGCTGTCGCCCCCTCTTCAGTAAGTACCGTGTTTGCGACGTCTTTTTTTTGCAAAAGCCCAGCAAAGTACCGGGGGTGGCCGTTAGTGTTTCTACGTGTTGGCTAGAAAATGTTACAGGGTAGCGCAGTTGAACCAGGTCCATATATATATATATATATATATATATATATATATATATTGTGTGTGTGTATAGTGACGTTTCGCAGGAAAGTGCTGGGTACATCGGGTGTACGAAACATGTAATACAACCGAGGCGATCCGAAGGCGTCTAGACGGCGGGCGGTACACCCAATTCCGGTGCGCTGGCGTGTGCCACTTCATAACTTATATCGAGTTGGGGGACGTACATGGAGCTCCGATACTCCCGTTCTCTCTCCCTTTCTCTCTGAGTTTGTCGCCCTCTTGAGATAAAAGTGGCGTAGGGCTGGGGGGAAAAGGGACGATGAATTTGGCTAGGCGAAAGGGAGGGAGATAGAGCGACGGTGACAGAGAGAGGAGGAAGAAAATCGGCTACGTACGTATATAGTCGTGAAATTTGTGTCTCTATCTGGATTTTCCTGCATCACGGGGCCCTTCCATTCCATCCGAGAGGATACGCTACTCGCGCTTCTTCTCTATCTCTCTTTCTCTCTCGCTCTTTTTCTATCTGTTTTCGATTTGTCTCCTCTTGCTCTTTTCCTCGATCCTTTCAACCGAATTTCCATCGTCTTTCGCTTTCTCGCGTTTCAACTCCCACGCAAAACGTCGTGCTCGAAGAGGGACAGGGAGAGGGAGAGAGAGAGAGAGAGAGAGAGCTCTCTTCGACCTTTTTTCCCTCCCATCCGTCTGTCCGTACGGTCGTTACGAAACTAGGGGGAAAAAAGCCCGAAAATCGTACCGGAAGGAGTCGGTCGTGAAGGTATATGGAGTACAGGAGAGTGGTACAGGCGCGCGGAAGAACGGGAGAAAATTGTCCACGCGCTCGGTGAGCGTCCATCCGCGAAAAAGGATACACGGGACTTTGCGTCCGCGAGATCCGTGTTTTCCTTCCAGCCGTTTTGACAGAAGAGACTGTCTTTATATATATATATATATATATATATATATATATATATATATATATATATATATATATAGGCATGTGCATTTGTGTGATATGCCATATATATACAGGGTGTCCGGTTACGAATGGATAATCTGGCAACTGTCGAAAGGTCAGATCATGTCCTACTTTATGGAGAGGGTAGGGGTTTGCACTTTTGGGAAATCGATTTTTTGTCTTTTCTTATAGTTAAACATTTCAAGAATAGAATCCCAAAATTTCAAGTCAATCAGAACCAAGCTCTCGAAGTTATTGACTATTTAGTCCCGCTCCTCTAACACTGTAGCTCCGACTTCTCTAAACTTCAAACGTGTTTTTCTCGAAACCACTTTTTCAAAGTCCGTGTTTCCACCCCCAAAATGGCGGAATTTTTCGTGAAAAATAGCACTTTTCACTTTACATGACTACCAAAAATTTAGAAATGAAAAAAAAATTATCAGAGACTGTGGGGGGGGGGGGGGGGGAGGATTTTAGATACTTTGACTAAATTTTAATGGTACTTGATTTCAGATAATTTCTAGCTGAGGTACAGTGAACAACGCAAATCGTGTTTTTCCAAAGGCGTTCTTGGAAGAGCTTTGTCACCGGCTTGTTTGTGGATATTTTTGCGTACAAATTTCACGAAATGTTCTTGAAATGACACTTAACAATGTACAAAAGGATTCAATAAATTTACTCTATCCATATAGATGAAAAAAATTCGCAATAATGTGTTTTTTTTCACGCTGAAACCCCTACGCTCCCCTTATGCTGGAAAGCCATTTTAGTAAGAGTCCCACAGTTTTCGAGATAAAAATCATCTGCTTTTGGTTTTTCGCATGCCGTTTCGACCAATGATAACCTTTTTGACCTGGTTTTTTGAAAAATTCTCGTGATTATTTGTTTAATCTAGGAAAGTCTTCTTTTTAACCTTAAATGTTAAGGAAACTTAATGAAAAAACGTCTTATGCAGAATTTTCATACACACCAATTCGAACATCTGAATTTAATAGCCTGCGGTTTAAAAGAAGTGTACTACGCATACCTTGCCAATTACTTTGAAAAGTCGCTTAGTTATTGTCGATTCATATCATTTGTAGAAGTGGCATCCGAAAGACCAAAAGCAGATGATTTTTTTTCAGAATATAACATAAAGCCGAAAATCTCGAAAACCGCGAGATTTTTTACTAATTTGTAATTTCAGCATATACAGTCGAACCTCGATATAACGAAATCCTCTATATAATGAAGATTTGTATATACCCATACCCTTCCGATAGAGTTTTAGTTATATTGAGGTTTTGTTATACCGAAGTCATGTTCCTTGAAATGTTCTTTAAAAAATATATATTAGTCCAATAAATATGAGAATATTTTTTTTTAATAAAGTTTTTAATTAGATATTTTTTTTACAAACTATTAGCAATTAAAGCATAATGTATTTGATTATGTCGTAACAAAGTTACGACATAATCAAATACATTATGCTTTAATTGCTAATAGTTTGTAAAAAAAGATCTAATTAAAAACTTTTTTTATCAATTTCAGAATATATCATAAAGCCGAAAATCTCGAAAACCGCGAGATTTTTTACTAATTTGAAATTTCAGCATATACAGTCGAACCTCGATATTACGAAATCCTCTATATAATGAAGATTTGTATATACCCATACCCTTCCGATAGAGTTTTAGTTATATTGAGGTTTTGTTATACCGAAGTCATATTCCTTGAAATGTTCTTTAAAAAATATATATTAGTCCAATAAATATGACATTTTTTTAAATAAAGTTTTTAATTAGATCTTTTTTTACAAACTATTAACAATTAAAGCATAATGTATTTGATTATGTCGTAACCTTGTTACGACACAATCAAATACATTATGCTTTAAATGCTAATAGTTTGTAAAAAAAAGATCCAATTAAAAACTTTATTAAAAAAAAAAATATCCTCATATTTATTGGACTAATATATATTTTTTAAAGAACATTTCAAGGAACATGAATTCGGTATAACAAAACCTCAATATAACTAAAGCTCTATATAATGGACTTCCCTTATGATTCGTTATATTGAGGTTCTACTGTTGTAGGACATGATCTGACCTATCGACAGTTGCAGGATTATCCATTCATAACAGGACACCCTGTGTACACACACACACATGTAGTATCTTGTCATCCGCGATGATTTGCAGACGTGTTTTCCACTCAGGAGTTTCTCTCTCTCTCTCTCTCTCTCTCACTCTTTTTCTTTGAGTTCTCTCCCCGTCGTTCTCCTCCTGCTCTCTATCTTCCCTCTCCCACACAGCCTTTCTTCGTCTTCTTGGTTCTTTCGGACTGGAAAATGCAGTTCGCACAACCTCCTGTATTTCCATTCGTCTTTTTTCTTTTCGAATTGTCGAATGAGCCTGCGAGTGAATTTTCAGTTGGGTCTTTCGATTTTTTTCGTCGCCTCGTCCTTTTTCCGACATGCAAAGTGCAGCACACTCGAGGTGCAAAAATCTCTATATATGTGCATCAGGGTATGGTGAAACGAAAAAAAAAAATGTACCTTTTTTATTTTCACTGTTTGAAAATTTAGATTTTTACTTTTATTTACTTGTTTTCTTGATCAATCTTATTATTTATTTATTTACCTTTTGAAAATGATATTTACATTTATAAAAGGGATGGCCCTTTGAATAATTTTTGCGTGTGTGAAGAAAATGCGTGGCGAATTTGAATTTTTTGAGGTTGGATCGCTTTTTTTTGGCCTTTGATTTGTATGGAAGATTTATTCTTTACGCTCAAAGTTCAATAACTCGGGAGCTAATTATTGAGCGCTGCGAGTTGTACTTACGGGATCTGGGTGAGCTTAAAATTTTGGAAATACGATTTTTCTATTGCAGCGCTTTATAGTCAAGGGTCTCAACTTCAATGTGCAACGAAGATTGTGGAAAAATTCGAAAAATTGATCGAGTTATGGCGATTTTTGTGAAGTTTTTACCAATTTACCTTTTATTCCTTTGCGTTTTTTTTCTCGAAATGATGTTTGACGAAACGGCGTAAGTCGTACCTCAAAATCTATCCGGCCGATTCGCTTCAAATTCAGACAGAGCATAGCTCATAACATTTTCTATCGTATGACGCGATGATTTTTCGACACGTTCATCCATATGTTAACAACAATTGAATTTAAAAAAAAATCCCTCGAAAAAGGAGTCTTTTTTACAGCTTGCCATATCTGAAATTTTCAAAATTAAAAAAAAACCATTCGATTGTACAAAAGTTTGATTATTATTAAGACTTGGAATTAATTCGTAGCGTTTTTTTGTGAAAAAAATATTTATTTGAAATGAAAATAAATAAAAATACGTTAATGAAGGTATTGCCCCTCGCTTTCTACTACTTTTGACCATCTTTCGGGCAGGGTACGAATACGTGTGGGAAGAACGCCTCGTCTTTAGATGAAATCCACGAATCGAGCCATTTTTGACAATCTCCGTAAGAAGTGAACTTCTGCTCAGAGGCTATGAGCCATCGAACGAAGCAAATGGTAATCAGAAAGAGCGATATCTGGAAGAATACGGCGGGTGGGGTCGGACTTCCCATTTAACGGCGGGGTAAAGTTAATTCGGCGAAAAAAAGGCATGTTTTTAAGATTTTTTTTTGGCGTAACGAATAGTGTTCGTTTATTGAAAAATTTACATATAATAAAGTAACATGTGAACAACATTCTTCTAAATTTGCATTGCAAAATATTCAAAATTGAGCGAGTGAAAATTAAACCCCGGAGGCGCCTCGAAAAAAAGTTGGTTTGCGGTGTGCACCATAACTCGCAACAGAATCATGTGAAACAAAAAAATAAAAATGCATTTGTTAAAGGAGATGTTTCTCGAGGTAATGACGGGAGGATTTTTTTTTTTTCGATTTTTCGATTTTTCGTAGCACTTGGGAGCCAAAAACCCGATTTTCGCTAAAAAAATCGGCTAATTTGTTGTTGAAAAATTAGTAATTATTAAAAAAACAAAAAAGCTCTCGACAATACCTGGTGAATTATGTGAAGAAGTACTGTGCAAAATTTCAAAGCGATTGGTCCAGTAGATTTTGAGTTATCGTGCACACGGACTTCAAATATGACAAGTCTCAGAAAAACGGTTTGAAAAACGCAGAAGAGAAGAGAACGGCATGGAGCAATAGACGCTCAAATACTCATAACTTCGTCAATTTTACTCCGATCGACTTGAAATTTTAACACAATATTCTTGATATTATGCATTCATTTAAAAAATTAAAAAAAATTAAAAAACAAATTTTAATACTTTACCCCGCCTTTAATTGTTTCCAAATATGTTTGTACCGGTTTTACGAATTTCTGCGCTTCGGATTGTCGCAATGGATCCATTTTTCATCACCAGTCACAATTCGATGCAAAAAACCGGGAAAAAGGGGAAAGTCAAACTCCCCGCAAAAAAACTTTATTCGCCACAAACGTTGACATATTCAATAAATTACAAAGTATTGTTATTTACGATTCAAAAAGAGGTTATGTACAGCAAATGACATTCAACGATAGCTGGTTCACGATGAATACATAACTGTCGGTAACAACGAAATACAGTAATACCTACGCCATCTCTTGTAAACCGCTACGAATTAATTTCAACACCTAATATATTTTTTACTCTTGTATTATATGTACTGAAAAGTACATTTTTAATTTTTCATTTCAGATGCCCCTAGTTGTCAGAACCACCTGCACTGATTGGCCATACATATCCTCATTGTTTATGAATATTTTTCCATTGAAAAAGACTGTAACTCAGCAAGACTATGCATTAAGGGAGACTTTGTCCTTGAAATTTTCAAAAAGATGTTAGCGGCTCAACATGAGCAGCTAGAAGAAGAGGAGGGATGCCTCTATGGACCAGGCATTGCCGATTAGTGGTAATTATAATCACATTTGTGTGAACACATGACTTAAACGCGTTTTTCTCGAAAACACGTTTTTAAAAATGGCTAACATTCTCCTGATCGCTGTAATTAACATATCGACCTGAAATTTGGAGAGCATACCCAGAAAATATGTCTTCACGGAATGACGGATCGTTTTTTCGATAAATACATTTTTGCATTTATTATTTATCTTTTTATGCGAACAAAAACGCGAAAATTAATTTTTTTTTAAATTGCCGCCTTTTTCCGAAATTTGTACTAAACGAAAAATCCATCCGTCATTCCATGACCAAAGGGTCACAGATTGGTAATATGCTTTGAATTTGTGTTTCAGATCAACATAGAGGGGGCAGCGATGTCAGCCGTTTACCTCCCGCGGTTTGAGGACCGGTTTTCGCGGAGCTGCAACGGCCGCGATTTTGGTTTTTTTTTTTCAAAAACAAATGTTTTAACGTTCTGTATATCATGAATAAAAGCAAGAAAAAAAACCGCACTCAAAAAGCTTTACTCGTTTCCTGTAAAAAAAATAAAATGTAAACACCTGAAATATGGCACTCCAAGGACAAAGTCTCCCTTAATTATGTGTGAAATCCGAACCTCGTCATCCCGATACTCTGAACAGAAAAATATTGAAAATCGACCTGCCTTTTGGGCACCAAGTTCAAGCAAACTAGAGCATGTGCTACATCTTAACGAATGTGCAGGGGAGACGCTTCTCTCGGTTATTCCCAGTATCCGCATTTGCCGTCACAAGTTGATTATACGTATAAATCTAACGAGGAACATCCCTCAGGTGACACCCTTCGATTTTCTTGAAATTTGGAGATTTTATGAAGCACCGAAAAGTAAGCGATACGTATTTTTTTTTACCGGCGGAAAAACGGTTTTAAGAGGTGAAACCACCCCTCGAAAAAGCGAATACAGGGGTGGTTAACCCCTTCATTTTTTTTGCAATGTCACTATAGTGTATTTTTCATTGCTTCGGATTAGAAGAATTTTCGTTTTTGTTTCATTAAAATCGGTGGACTCCTTGTGTGTGTAACTGCTGTATTACCCCTAGAGATGCCCTTTTTCGGGGGTGGTTTCACCCCTTAAAATGGCTTTCAACAAGAACACGATCTCAGGCGCATATTCCGCGAAGAGCTGCCGAACGAAAAATCAACCAGCAACTCGATCAACAGACTCCAAAAATCTTACACCGGCCCGTCTGCACGGGGCCAAAGTGAAGCCTGCAGGCTCAAGAAAGCCTAACTCCGAATAAAATATACATCCGGTTTCTTCGCGGAGACCGGAATTTAAACTTCTTGATATGAGAAGTCATCGCCATAAATTGGCATAACACAAACCATGCGCATGCTTAGGTCTCAGATATCGAACTCTACATCCCGTGCGCTTTTTTGCCGAAACACGGGACAAAGGTCTCCTTTTCATACGCATCATAATCAGAACCGATGCCCTGGAATAAGACCACGCAGGTGACTAACGAATCTGTAAACTATTCGCACACCATACCACGACCAATCACCCTAATCAACCGATATCTTCACGACCAATGGACCAATCCTGGAAGAATTGCATCACCGAAACCGCAATCTCCCTAAGGTTCCTTCTCCCACTATTGAACCACTCCTAATTTTCATATCAAGAAAGGGCTCCTTGCTGAAGGCAGTCTCCTGACAATCTTTATTAAATTCAGAGCTCTGTCTTCCGGCAAATTTCATCGAGTTAAAATTATC
The DNA here is from genome assembly GCA_964007375.1 of Ophion obscuratus. Lineage (NCBI taxonomy): Eukaryota > Metazoa > Arthropoda > Insecta > Hymenoptera > Ichneumonidae > Ophion > Ophion obscuratus. The sequence goes on along the minus strand of OZ023312.1, from coordinate 12,438,937 downwards.
ATTGAACTTTGATTCTGACCCAGACGAAAAGTTCATTCCGGTCGTCTACCTAAAGTTATATATATAGATGGCATAGAGCCTCAAGTGGCTGTCGTCATTGACGTCATGGACAGTTCCGTCTCCACTTTCAAGTTTCTAACATTTTCAATCAAGGTTTCTCATAAATACGGTAAAATAACATCCTAAATGCCAACTTTTTTTGCTCCAATAAAACAATGCGTCCTTTGGCTATCAAATGTATAAGAAAGTCAAGCCCCACCACCCCCACAATTTTATATATATATTTTTATAAGTGTCAAAGTAACCTCGAGTGTAGGGTTTCTTAGACATCATTATGATAAAAAAAAATATATTTTATGCATAATACATGGGATGACATTAAAAACAATGTTTGTTTACAATCAAATTGTCATCTTTATTGAGGAAACGTTTTAAATACAAATATCAAGCATCTAAGGTACTATTATGGGCACTTAATCAGTCTTATAATTATCAATTGACATCAAAATCAACTCGAGCGATGAACATTATAATTCAACTCAATTATAATTCAACTCAATAACATTATATTCAACTCAATTCAACAACATTATAATTCAACTCAACGATGAACATTATAATGAACTTGAACAAAAAATTTTAACACATTTAAATGCGCACACATTTGAACCGCATTTTGGCACTCTGTTAAAGTAGCTCCAAAAACTGTCGAAGTTACCCTTAATGTGAATTTAACCCTGTTTTACGGTATGAGAAAATATTGAAATACCGGTATTCCGATATTACAATCGGTTGATTTCGAAATAATAACGGTAATAGAAAAAGCTCCGATAGTCCAAGCTCTAATGCAGACCCGTCAGATTAGAAAGAACTCAAGTTTGACATGTTTTGGTTTATACGTGATAACATTTTTCGACGGAGTAACAATTGGGTAATTGTTCCTATTTTTTATTCTGCGTAGAATTTTTTTTTCACCGTGAACTTGTTTACTCCATTATGTTGAGTGATATTCCGTCGAGGGGGGGGGAGGGAGCAGGGCGCTGACACTTTCCATTAATTTAATAAGTTATAGGGTTTTGGAATTCGCGGAAACACGTGATAAAATATGGCATTTTTAAATATTTCGACGTCTATATTCGGGGTGGGGGGTGGGGGCATTTATAAAAAAGCCTTTGTAAATGCAGTGCCGAAAATAAATCGCTGCGGTCACCCTCCCATAAAAAGGTATAGGGTTTTGGAGTTGACGAAAACACGTTATAAAGTAGCGTATTTTAGAACATTTTCATCCCCAAAAATTGTGCATTTTGGGGCCCAAACAAACACAATATAGGCATCGAGATATTTAAAAGTTCCCTATTTTATTACGTGTTTCCGGGAATTATAAAACCTCATCACTTATGGAATTAAGGGGTGACGTGGGGTTGAAAATATTTAAAAAATCGATTAAAATTTGTTTTATTATCATTAGTGAAATAGGACAATATGCCATTAGTATGTTATTTATTATTAGTAATGACTAATATTGTTAGTTATTACTTATTACAAATAACTAATTATTACTAAGTAATAGCTAATTAGTTATTAAATTAAATTAAATTAGTTATTACTTTTAAATAAATTACTTTAAAGTAAGTTAAATTAAAATTAAATTATTTATTACTAATAACTAATAATATTAGATAATAAGTAATATTATTAGTTATTATCATTAGTAAAATAGTACAATATGTCTAGAATATTCTCCCAAAGTTCCAAGTCAATCGGCGCAAAAGTCTAGGAGAGAGAGCCTTTGGGAATTCCCCACGTTGGGAAAGACCGTTCGGGAGCGACGCAGGTATATCGCATTTTTCTCAAAACACTATTTTTAAAGTCGGTAGACACGATTTCTCAAAAACTAATGCGCCGATCTTATTGAAATTTTGCACACTTCTTCAAAATAGCATTGTCTAGTGATTGATCGAAGGTTTTTTTTATTACAACTAATTTTACAAGGCTATACGTAGTGTAAATTGTACTAAAAATTGAACTATTTTGCATACAACTCTGCCGAAAAATTGAAATAGAATTTTTTTTGAAAATCCTTCGTTCAATCACGAGCTATACTTATCTACTAACAGAAAAAAAAACTGTTTTTTAATTTCAGATAAAGCTATCGTGAGTTGTCCTGAAGACCACACGAGGACACTTTTTTCTGGTCTCCAGAAACCAGATCCTCTCGGCTGAATATCCCAAATTTTTTGATGAATTTTTTTTTAAACATCCTTGAAATGTTGCTCTTTTATGTGCTCAACATTTTGAATAGAATAGTTTATGTATTATATTTGAAAAAATAGAGAAAATATGCTTTTTTTGGCTTCGAAACCCACGTAACCCCTTAATAGAAAATGTCAGCCTGCCGCGACGGAATATAAATAGTGGTGACGAATTAAGGCCTTAGGCCACATTAACGAGTATAAAATCATGTGCGAATTTAAGAATTTTTATCGTATGAAAAAGTGATTCACTCATAAAATTAATTACACGTCTATTTAGTATGAATATCCAGCTGTTAGAAAATATTATCATTTTTTTCGACGTACAAAATGGCCGACTACTAATATTTTCTTTTGTTATCTTTTTTTAGGCCTTCCGCAGCGTGGCATTTAGCATACACAATTTTTTACCTACAACAAAAAACAAAAATTCTCGTCAATATACATTAAAATACCTAGAGAAGTACGTGCGGAATTAAAAAATATTGTTTTATTCAAAAGTTGTAGGTATTTGAACTTAAGAAATGAATTTTCAGTGAAAAATTTCGCTATAACTGCTCATAAACTGTTCATAAAATGAAAAGTTTTCGATTAATCAGAAATTCTGTACGTACTTCTCTGCGAAATGCAATTAGGAACATAACTTTTGAATATGAAGTAAATCGAGTGAAAATTGTTGAAGTAATTTGTCACAACAATTGGAAAAAAGCTTTTTCGAGAAGTTTCGAGTAGTCGGCGATTTTGTACATCGAAAAAAAAAATTCTAAGAACATAATATTCATCTAAATAGATGTGTAATTAAGGGGAGATATACATCTAGGAGCCGGAAAAAGGTCATTTTTGTGAATTTTTTCAAGGAAAACTATTTGAAATTTCGGATTGGGTAACTACTTTTAATTATCTAAAAGTATATACATTCAAAAATATGTTTAATTTTCTTTATTTAAAAATATCAAAAATATACAAGGATATTCTATGATTCTTGGAGCGTCGTAAAAAAATGTGCATATACGGTAACCACTGGCGTTTCTTCAAAAATCATCTAAAACAAAAAACCGAAGAGATGATTAAATTCGATACTATAATCTAGTACTTGTCATAGCCGGTTTGGAAAATATCGATTTATGACAAAATGACGAACGTTTGAACATAAATAGTGATTTTTGGGCCAAAAATTATTTATTATTTTGCCTACGAAACAAAAACTAAGTAACAGAAAAAAATCCTAATAATGGATAATGGTGTATAGAATAACCACGAAAAACCTCAAGGCAATCGGTTCAGTGGTTTTCGAGAAATTTTGGGTACCGATTTGACAAACGTGGTTTTGAGAAAAACGCGTTTGAAAATTTGGAAATGAATAAATCATGAAATTTGTCAACTTGCATGGAATCATAGATACCAGGCCCATAGTGTAGGTCTACTACGGTCGATGGAATGTTCATAGCTTCTAAATCCTCGACCTCGACCATCCAGGTGTACATCTCCCCTTAATTTTACGAGTGAATCACTTTTTCGTACGAAAAAAATCGTTAAATTCGCACATGATTTCATACCCGTTACTGTGGCCTAAGGCCTTAAGGGTGGGGTAAAGTATTTAAATTTTGTTTTTTTTTATTTTTTTTTTAATTTTTTAAATGAATGCATAATATATCAAGAATATTGTGTTAAAATTTCAAGTCGATCGGAGTAAAATTGACGAAGTTATGAGTATTTGAGCGTCTATCGCTCCATGCCGTTCTCTTCTCTTCTGCGTTTTTCAAACCGTTTTTCTGAGACTTGTCATATTTGAAGTCCGTGTGCACGATAACTCAAAATCTACTGGACCAATCGCTTGGAAATTTTGCACAGTACTTCTTCACATAATTCACCAGGTATTGTCAAGAGCTTTTTTGTTTTTTTTTAATAATTACTAATTTTTCAACAACAAATTAGCCGATTTTTTTAGCGAAAATCCGGTTTTTGGCTCCCAAGTGCTACGAAAAATCGAAAAATCGAAAAAAAAAATCCTCCCGTCATTACCTCGAGAAACATCTCCTTTAACAAATGCATTTTGATTTTTTTGTTTCAAATGATTCTGTTGCGAGTTATGGTGCACACCACAAACCAACTTTTTTTCGAGGCGCCTCCGGGGTTTAATTTTCACTCGCTCAATTTAGAATATTTTGCAATGCAAATTTAGGAGAATGTTGTTCAAATGTTACTTTATTATATGTAAATTTTTCAATAAACGAACACTATTCGTTACGCTAAAAAAAAATCTTAAAAACATGCCTTTTTTCGCCGAATTAACTTTACCCCGCCGTTAAAGCAGCTCGTGGCAAAGAAATATTTTTTCCGTCGATTTTCGGAAAAGCCCTCAAACTGCATAATTACCATATATCGAAAAAAATGACGTATCAGAAAAATGGACTCCTCCTGTATTCGCCAGATCGTACTGCCGAGTCGGGTTGACGACACGCTGTCAAGCGGTTCGACATGGGAGAGGAAATAGTCCCTTCATATGAACGCAAGCTTCGTTCGGTATCAAAGAGGACACACACACCCACACGCACACACACACTAATACATTCGCTCCCTTTTTGTCTTTCTTTCACACGAATGGATATACGAAAGCTCACTAGGCTTTTTATTCTCTGGCCCTCTCGCGCCTTGTTCACCCTTTCTGCCTGATAATTCATGCGCGATGCTCCCCGTACCCATATATAATACCGCATCTGTGTCTCTTTGTTCAAGCTCCTTTTACCGCGTGGAAAAACATACAATTTTCCCGCGGTTACGGGGAACGCGTAATGAGTGTGCGTGTGTGTGTGTGTGTGTGGTGTGTGGCGTTACGAAACGCTCGAGAAAATCGGTAGCTTGATAATTACTCCGATTGCGTTGATTTTCTTTTTTTTTTTAATACTTGTTTGATACTTGGCTGGAAAATATTTTATCAAACGACTTCTCAGCCGGACAGAGCATAGTTTATGACATTTCCTATCGGGTGTCTGCATGATTTTTTCCATATGTTTATCCACTTGCTGATAACGAATGTTCAAAGTTTTTCTTTTTGTCGAAAATCGAACCTTTTTTTTCTACAGCTTGCCGTATTGATAATTGACAAAAAAATCCTGACTTATCTGGCCCTGCGGAAGTTTTGTTATTGGGATAAGTCCGGGGTAGTAGGCCACAGCTTTATCAAGGACCCGTCAAAATAAAAGTACAGACGTTTAAGGAGAGGGTAGGGGTTTCAGCGTAAAAAAAACACTTATTTGCGATTTTTTTTCATTTATATGGATAGAGTAAATTTATTGAAACCTTTTGTACATTGTTAAGGGAGACTTTGTCCTTGAAATTTAGCGGGAGATGTTAGCGGCTCAACATGAGCAGCTAGAAGAAGAGGAAGGGATGCCTCTATGAACCAGGCATTGCCGATTAGTGGTAATTATAAACACATTACAAAACTTTAAACGCGTTTTTCTCGAAAACACGTTTTTAAAAATGGCTGACGTTCTCCTGACCGCTGTAATTGAGATATCGACCTGAAATTTGGAGAGCATACTCAGAAAATATGTCTTCACGGACTGACGGATCGTTTTTTTCGATAGATACATTTTTGCATTTATTATTTATCTTTTTATGCGAAAAAAAACGCGAAAATTCGATTTTGTTCTAAATTGCCGCCATTTTCCAAAATTTGTACTAAACGAAAAACCCATCCGTCATTCCATGACCAAAGGGTCACAGATTCGTAATAAGCTTTGAATTTGTGTTTCAGATCAATAAAGAGGGTGCAGTGATGTCAGCCGTTTACCTCCCGCGATTTGAGGACCTGTTTTCGCGGAGCTGCAACGGCCGCCATTTTGGTTTTTTTTTTTTTTTCAAAAACAAATGTTTTAACGTTCTGTATATCATGAATAAAAGCAAGAAAAAAACCGCGCTCAAAAAGCTTTACTCGTTTCCTTTAAGGGCGGGGTTTCAAGCGGGGGATTAAAGTTAATTCGGCGAGAAAAAGCATGTTTTTAAGATTTTTTTTGGCGTAACGAATAGTGTTCGTTTATTGAAAAATTTACATATAATAAAGTAACATTTGAACAACATTCTCCTAAATTTGCATTGCAAAATATTCAAAATTGAGCGAGTGAAAATTAAACCCCGGAGGCGCCTCGAAAAAAAGTTGGTTTGCGGTGTGCACCATAACTCGCAACAGAATCATCTGAAACAAAAAAATCAAAATGCATTTGTTAAAGGAGATGTTTCTCGAGGTAATGACGGGAGGATTTTTTTTTCAATTTTTCGATTTTTCGTAGCACTTGGGAGCCAAAAACCCGATTTTCGCTAAAAAAATCGGCTAATTTGTTGTTGAAAAATTAGTAATTATTAAAAAAAACAAAAAAGCTCTCGACAATACCTGGTGAATTATGTGAAGAAGTACTGTGCAAAATTTCAAAGCGATTGGTCGAGTAGATTTTGAGTTATCGTGCACACGGACTTCAAATATGACAAGTCTCAGAAAAACGGTTTGAAAAACGCAGAAGAGTTTGGTCGCTTCGCGCTCATTGCACATAAGTTTGAGAACACTTCTCGATTGCATGAAAATCTGAGAAAATTCATGCATATTAAAGGTACTCAAAAGATTAATTTTGCATAATAATAATTCCAAAATGTTATTAACAAAATGATGAAAAAAAAAATTAGTCAACAAATTTCCCCGCAACCCAATTTTTTTTCGTGATTCGTTCATTTTTCTGAATACGTATGAATTTTTTCAGATTTTTCAATTATCTTTGAATTTTTAGAAATTCAAAATAAAACTCGATAATTTTCTTATACTCACTCAAAGTCGTCGATGCCAGGTCCGTAGAGCAAAAGGCTTCCATCAAGATGATCGAGAGCATCTTTTTGCGTTTGTCTACGCAAAACTCTTTCTTCTTTACTGTCGTGCGCCGCTTCCTCCTCTGTACAGACTAATGTGTATACTAATATACACCATGCCTCGAATATACATAACGGGACCGGAACAGGCCCGTTTATCAAGAAATTTATTCGGGGTCGAAAAATACGCGCCGCGCAGCTGCCGCCCAGGTACAGGGTGCGCCAGAGAAGCTTACTTATTTGAAAGGTCAATAAAAACAAAAGTACTTCAGTTATTGTTTTAAATTTTTTTTTATTTGAGAATACAATATCCCAATTTTTTTTCATGCAGTCTTGAAAATGACATCGGATAAATGGCGACCCCCATTGCGCATACACTGATGAAGTCGATTTTTGAAATTCGTATCCACTCTTTGCAGCATATCAATCGGTATGTTGGCAATGGCGTCGCGAATGTTGTTCTTGAGGTGTGCTATGGTCCGTGGTCGATCGACATAAACCAAAGATTTCAAATAACCCCATAAAAAGAAATCGCATGGAGTCAAATCTGGACAGCGTGCCGGCCATTGGAGATCGCCTCTGAGAGAGATGAGGCGGTCGGGGAAATGTTGTCGCAACAAATTCATTGAGTCTCGTGCTGTGTGTGCTGTGGCTCCATCTTGCTGAAACCACACGTTCCTAACGTTCATTTCTTCGAGTCTTGGAAGAAAAAATTCCTCGATCATGTTCCTGTAACGAGCTCCATTCACGGTAACTGCGCGTTCGTTTTCTTCAAAAAAATAAGGACCAATTATTCCCATTACCGACATCGCACACCAGACAGTAACTCGCTCACAATTAAGTGGCTTCTGGTGAAGCTCACGTGGATTTACACCACACCAATAACGCATGTTTTGCTTGTTGACGCAGCCGGAAATGTGGAAGTGAGCCTCGTCACTGAAAAAAACGACCGCGTCTTCAGGCAGGTTGTCAACCAGCATTTCACATGTATTTTGACGGGCAACAAAATCGCGTTCAGTTAATTCTTGCACAACAGTCAATTTATAGGGATGAAATTGAAGGTCTTTCATGGAGAATTCGTCGAACAGTGGTGTCAGAAATTCCCATAGCAGCTGCGTGTTTGCGAGCCGAACGCCGGGGAGAACGCACAACTGACTGCCTCACTCTTTCGAGATTTTCCGGAGTTCTGATGGTCCGTTGAAGTCCATTTCTGGGTTTAGCGACACTTCCACACTCCCGAAATGAGTTAACCCACGACAGAATCGAATTACGGCCAGGAACGAGTCTGTGAGGAGGAATTTCAAAGCGAGCGTGGAAGGCATGTTGCGTAGCAACAAGTGAGCGACCGTTAGAAAAGAAGCTCTCGACTGCGAAGGCCCGCTGCTCTCTAGACCAGAGCATGATGGCAACTGACTGGAGGGAGAAACAAACTTGGGAACTTCCCCCTCCAGATGCGCCCCCTCTCGCCCCTCTACCCGCCCAACTCACCGCGCGGGAATTTTTTCAAATAAGTAAGTTTCTCTGGCGCACCCTGTATAAAGCCCGGCATGGAGCAATAGACGCTCAAATACTCATAACTTCGTCAATTTCACTCCGATCGACTTGAAATTTTAACACAATATTCTTGATATATTATGCATTCATTTAAAAAAAAATTTAAAAAATGAAAAAAAAATTTTTAATACTTTACCCCGCCCTTAAAAAAAATAAAATGTAAACACCTGAAATACGGCACTCCAAGGACAAAGTCTCCCTTAAGTGTCATTTCAAGAATGTTCCGTGAAATTTGTACGCGAAAATATCCACAAGCAAGCCGGTGACAAAGCTTCTCCAAGGACGCCTTTGGAAAAACACGATTTGCGGTGTTCACTGTATCTCAGCTAGAAATTATCTGAAATCAAGTACCATTAAAATTTAGTCAAAGTATAGAATCCTCCCCCCAACGGTCTTTGATAATTTTTTTTTCATTTCTAAATTTTTGGTGTTTATGGAAAGTGAAAAGTGCTATTTTTGACGAAAAATTCCGCTATTTTGGGGGTTGAAAACCCCCTCAATGTAAAAAAAATCTCAAACTAACCGTTGGGGTGAGGTATTTTATCTGTAGAAAGTGTGTACCAAGTTTGAAATAAATCGGTCATGTAGTTTTCAAATGGCAGTGAAGACGGACTTTGAAAAAGTGGTTTCGATAAAAACGCGTTTGAAGTTTAGAGAAGTACAGTGCGGGAGCGGGACTAAATAATCAATAACTTCGAGAATTTTGCTCTAATTGATTTAAAATTTTGGGATTATATTCTTGAAATGTTTAACCATGAGAAAAGACAACAACAAAAAAATCGATTTTTCAAAAGTGCAAACCACTACCCCCCCCCCCCCTCAACACCGAATTAACAGTTCAAAAAAATACCTATCGTTATTTATACTGTATATCGGTATGGTATAGGTTTTCGGCAGTTTCCCTAGACCCATGGTAGAAAATGTCAGAGTGAATGCGATACAGAGGGGGAAGTCGGCTGCGGCCGCAAGGTGGGGATCGTTTTGGGATGTGGAGTGGAGAAAAATGGTGGGAAATGTAATAAGGGGAATTACCCTATACATGGAAGCTACAATAAGCGAAACTTTCGCCGTAGCAGACACAATAAAAACAAAATAATACTCATCTTCATTTGTAATTAAACTTTGAATATTCAATTTCAAGATAATTTACGAAATTGAAACAAACTCCTATAAGATCAACATTAAAATTACTATTTTTTAAGAATCACGATTTAGTACAGTCGTCCTGTATATTGGAATCCGAAAAAAATAGAAGAAGGCTAGTTTTGCGACTGGTGATTTTGTATGTGCCACGGGTGCTAAAACCAAGTTTGCCTAAAAATCGGGGGGGTAGGGTTTTTTTTAGGGGATGTGGGTGGATTAATGCCAAACTACAACGCCCACGAGGTCGGCACCGGGAGACAAAATGTTCAGAAAAATCCGGGTTTTATTTTTGTCCCTAGCGCCGAAGTCGTGGAAGTTCAATTTGGGGGTGAAATTTGAAAAATCAGTTTTCATTCGATAACTCTTTAGGACAAATTCATACAATTTTTGTTTAAATGGAAACGTTATAGCCCTTGAAAACCCACGGCGATCAAGTATTCGATCAACCCTCTCCAATAATATTTTCACCCCCAAAAGAATTGTTGAAGAATTAACAAAAAAATTGTTTATTGAATAACTCAAAAACAATGGATTTTTCGGAGATGGTTCAAATGTACGAAATGTAGAGAATAATTTTCTCTATATTTTCGTTCCTATGGGCAACCCTTGAAGTTTGCTTTTTCGAACCCCTCTCAGGGGTTGAAAATTCAAAATGAAATTCTGGGAAAACTATTGATCGAAAATAAAGAGATACGAGTTTGGCGCTGTGGACAAAAATGTAACTGAGGGTTCAAGCTACAAATTCCTTCACGGCGGCGAATTCGTGCGGTCAATAGTTTTCCCAGAATTTCATTTTGAACGTTCAACCCCCGAGAGGGGTTGGAAAATGAAAATTCAAAGGTGGTCCATAGCAAAGAAAATATGAAGAACATTATTCTCTACATTTCGTACATTTGAACCACACCCGAAAAACTGATTGTTTTTGAGTTATTCAATAAATTATTATTTTTTTTTTGTGTTTTAACCATTTTTTGGGGGTGAAAATATTATCGGAGAGTGATGATCGAATACTTGATCGACGCGTCTTTTCAAGGGCTACAACGTTCCCATTTGAACAAAAAGTGTACGATTTTTTTAAAAGAGTTATTGAATTAAAATGATTTTTCAAAATTTCACCCCTCTTTTTCACCCTCAAAATGAACTTCCACGACTTCGGCGCTGTGGACAAAACTAAAGCCCGGATTTTACTGAACATTTTGTCTCACGGCGCCGACCTCGTAGGGGTTGTAATTTGGCATTAATCCACCCCCATCTCCTTTCATCCCCTAAAAAAGAACCCTACCTCCCGATTTTTAGTCAAATTTGGATTTAGCACCCGTGGCACCTACAAAATCACCTGTCAAAAAATTAGCCTTCTTCTAATTTTCTCCGATTCCGGGTTTTTTCAGCGACAGCACGATTGTACTAATTGGCTATCTCGCCCGGAATAACTAGGTGTGATGGCCATAGTAGTAGAGGTGAGATGGCCAGTTACCCAGCATTATGCTATCGGTTTTCTCTTTGGTTTTATTTTTTGATTCTTATTTTGTTTCTTTTGGCCACATCTAGAACACATATAATCGAAATCAGTATAATTTTTGTGTACCCAAAGAAGTTGGCACACTATCCACTGAAGCCAGTCTTCGATGAGACGAGTTTCATAATAATTTTCTGCGCGACATTCTTTCTCATTGTTCGTATATGGTCTTTCTAAGGTCTTCCTAGGTATTTCGTAGGTCCTAGCGGTCGCACTAACCGACAATTCATCATTTTTTACAACACTGACAGCTGCTTTTAATTAAGCAGTAACGGGTGAAACTTAGTGCGCGGTTCTATGAAACATTTCTATTGGCCATCTCTTCCTTATGGCCAACGCCCCCGGAATTTCCCTATACTAATAGTAAATCTTGTCACAAAAAAATGTTTGTGACAAGATTGAAAATTGACCAAGTTACAGACGATTTAGTGAGAGCAGATAAGCAACGATTTACGTATACTAGAACTTTTAATCTCGTTTTTCTCGAAACGAGTTTTCTTGACGTGGCTGGAATCATAGCTCTAGCCCGATTATCAATTTTAAAAAACCAAACTTTCCGTAATTGCAGTAGCTACAATTGTACGCAGCCACTTTTTATTTACTATTTTTTTAGCCCCCGAATGTAAGTAAAAAATTTCGGCAAAATTACACTTTTCATTTGAATGCCAGCCATTGAGTTTTTTCGAAAAAATGATTGCGTACCATGAGAACTACATTTATATAGATTATCAAATTTTTTTATTATTATTTTTCGGACCAACCATTGTCAACTTAGCAATCCGGCCGTTGGACCACATTTTTTATACTCCTCTTATACATCAATAACGTTGTTATTTTTTAATTTTCAAAAATAAAAATTTACACAAAATAAGTTCAATGTATGCTTAATAACATACTTTTTTCCAGTTCCTACATAAGTAATCTAGTCGCCGAGAAAAAATCGGGAAAAACAACGTTTTTTCAGCCGGTCACATTGGTGTTCTACCTTAAACAATACGTAATAACTTCATTGTTTATTGATATTTTTCAATAAAATGAAAACTCAAAATTGACAAGACTATGGATTAATTGCATGTAAAATTCCGACGTTGTCATTCTAATACGCTCATCGGAAAAAAAGATTCAAAATCGACCGGTTCTTTGGGCTCTAAGCACATGCAAATCAGTTACGACTACGGAATTATCCCTCTTGAATATCCTTCCAACATGTGTTAATTCCCGGTTAAATCAAATATATTGACTAACACCGTTACTCTTTTTTCCACAATTGAACGTGTTGCAACCAACAAAAAAAGTCTTTCTCCCTACGATTTAGCAACTTTACCCTTTTTCCCTTTGGTGAACGTTTCAACTTCTGCATTTCGGTACGTTTGGAAGCAACGCATGGAAACAACGATTAACGGCGTTCATTCATTCACTGCGTATATGGAGAAGGATAAAAGTGTGCCGCACATAACGACTCACCTGTGCGAAAAGAGCTCAGCTTTGTATCTATTTATGCAAACATTATATGCTAGTTGAATAATTCAATATGGCTGAGACTTTAGAGCCTCGTGCGATGCAGACGCAGCTTTTGTGCGAAATAGACAAGGAAGACAAGCACCGAGGCTGCACGATGCTGATATCTCCTTCTCTTTCTCTTTGTCTTCGGGGATTGCACTCGTTGTCGTGCTTTCTTATGCAACTGCAAAATACGCTGATGCATTCGTATATATGTTTCTCTCTCGGGCTCGTTTTCTTCAACCCTGTTGTGGTATGTATGTATGTATGTATATATGTATGTATGTATGTATGTATGTGTATACACACACACACACACACACACACACACACATATATATATATACGGGGTGTTAGGCTGTATTATAAATACAGGGTGTCCCTCTCATCTCTGCCACCCAAAATAACTTGGTAATTATCGACGTCACAAAAAAATGTTCCAGACAAAAGTTGTACGGTGTGAAAGGGGCCATCAAATGCGACAATTTTTTTTTTTTATTTCGGTGAAGGCACTGACGCACCGTGAAGGTCACCTCCACTTTTTTAAATGAAATGGTACATTTTTTTCTCAACCTTTTGTGGAGCACCTCAAGCCGCATAAAAACATTAAGGGGTCAAAGTGGTTCAAGGTCATTCAAGGTATCCTATTAAAATGAAATACAAATCACCGAATATTTGCTAGTGATATAGAGATATTTAGATTTATATTTCATTCTAATAGGTGACCTTGAATGACCTTGAACAACTTTGACCCCCTAATGTTTTTTATGCGGCTTAAGGTGCGTCAGCGCCGCCACCGAAATAAAAAAATAATAGTCGCATTTGAAGGCCCCCTTCACACCGTACAACTTTGTCAGGAACATTTTGTTGTGACGTCGATAATTACCGACTTATTTCGGCTGCCACCCGAAATAAGTCGTATATATATGACTTGTATATGAATATATATATATATATATATATATATATATATATATATATATATATATATAGATGCAGGGATTTAGGAAGGTAGGTCGATGCAAAGCCTTAAAGCCTTATATACGCGATTTCGCCGATTTTCGAACGTACTTTTCTAGACGCGGTTAAATGAATAAAAAATGACGCATATACTGAAAGCAACATTTTTTTACAGATCATTTATGCACATGATTAAGTATATGTAAAAAACAATCAGAAATATTAACAAATGGCGGAGATATAACATAATAAAGCAATGTATTTTTTTGCGCGAGCGTTGATGGTGAAAGTTCTCGGCATCGGTGTGGGTGTCTGAAAAAAATTAACATATTTATAATTGCGTAATGAATGTACATTCAGTGTGAACCAACAATATTAAATGATTATATACATAAACAATAAAAAATGATTATAATAAAAATTCGAAACTTATATTTTTTTTACACAATTTTCTGTCGGTATTGTATTTTTTATATTTTTTCGTGTCATTGAAATTTTGTTCTTTGGTTTTTTTTTTTGTTCTTTGGATTCTTTTGTTTCTGTGGTTCACATGATAGGTGACGATACTAAGAATATGTTGTAAACATTTCAAAGCGATCTGAACTTTCGTTCAAGAGTTAGAACTTTCACAAGGTTCAAAAAAGTGAATCGTGGAAAAACGGCTTTGAAGTTGGCGGTCGAGCGCGCCACGCGGTATCTACTATAAATGCAGTATTATCTTATTTTCCGAACTTTTAGAATTTTTCAATTCTGTATGGCTCAAAATATTCCTAACCGTTCAGACTAATGGAATAGAAAATAATTTGAAAAATTAAAAATGAAACAATTTTCGCGTATTTAAGGCCTTAAGGGGGGAGGATAGGTCACCTCGTTAGGAACATATCTAACCTAGGTTACCTTAGTCCAAAGTCTAAGGATTCCGAGTTATCATGGTAAGTATGATTTTTGGAAAATTTCACAAAATTAGGTACTAACTCGTTTACCTCTTATTTTAATGCTATTTTTTTTAAATAGCATCAACATTGGAGGTATTTTTATTTTTTGACAAGTTTTTAAATTATTCAACACGTCCCATTTGGTTAGTTGTGTGGATACGGATGATTGTATTGATGTTTGTGGATTGAATACACATTGAGCCAAGACGCAAATCAGGTTTTAGTTACCAATTATTGATTGTTTGAACATTATGAACGAGTTAGTACTGGAGAAAAAATGCAAAGATGCATTTTAATGTGGATAAAGAGGAATTTAATTCCATTAAAAATAAGTTTTGTTCACGGGTTATGCCCTATTAGAACTGTCAAAAACAGCTCATTTCTGAGTTTTTTTTTAGAAAATCGTAATGATAAGTTTCTTAAGGGGCCAGTCCACTTTGGAGCCACGAAAGAAGGCTGTTTTCGCGATTTTATAAAAGATATGAATATAAAAGTTGTTGAGCTCGATAAATAGTCTTGAAATACATTTTTTTTTAAATTTAATTCATTTTTATTCATTTTTGAGTACAAAAACTATAGTTTAACGTAACGCCACAAAAATAGGTGGGCCAGGTAGCTCCATCACAACTCGATAACGGCTTGTCTGAAACAAAAAAATAAAAGTCCATTAGATTCAGTATGACACCAGCTACAAAATGACCCTCGGATATACAGTTTCATCAAAAAATTAAAAAATGGCAGATAAAAAACGAAAAAAGAAAAAAAACACGATTTTTTTCGTAGTTTTTCGCAAAAAAAAGAGTAAAAATCAAAACTTTTAAACTTTCGAGGGTCATGTTGCGAATCATGTTTACAATATGTGGTTCAAATTTCAAGAGAATCGGTTTATTACTTTTAGAGCTAGATTTTGAAAAAGTTGTTTCGAGAAAAACGCGTTTGAAGTTTACACTGTGAAAAACTCTTACCTAAACTCATTCGGCAATTACTGCACCGTACAAAATCCCTTCTGATTGTTCATCATCGTCGATTTCTTCAAGTCTCGCTTGCTTTCGATTTTTTGAAATTTTCAAAGCGGACTGGCCCCTCAAAAATCGATCGATCAAACGAGCCCGCCGAAGGCGGGCGAAGTTTGATCAGGATTATATGTTAGTGTCTCGTTCGAAGATGATAAGAATTGTAGTCATGCTTGTCATGCCGAACTTCACAACGTTTAAAGCGTAGCTCCAATATTAAATAAAAGAATAGAGAATAACAGCCTTCATCCCGCTATCGAGGCTGTCCTATCTTCATATTGTTTTGTGTGTGAAATATAATGAATTATCACGACCATCTGAGATGATAATGGGGAAACAAAAACTCCGAGAAAATCAGGGAGGGAGGGAACTTATCATCTTCGAACGAGACACTAACATATAATCCTGATCAAACTTCGCCCGCCTTCGGCGGGCTCGTTTGATCGATCGATTATATTTCGTGTCTCGTTCTCGATGATAAGAATTGTAGATTTTTAGAGTAAAAGTGATAATTCATAATTCTTGAAATAATTTTATTTCATAAATTCCGAAATTGTAACAATTTTCAACCGTATGCAGGGAATTAACTCAATATCGCTTGCGCAAACTCGTCGTTAGAAACTTGAATAGGTCTATTATAAAATTTGAAGAAAACCTGAGAACCAGAAGACCAACCAGCTGTTCGCCGAATAGTGGATACATCCACTCCTCGTTTAAAAGCCAAGGACACTGCTGCATGTCGTGTACTGTAGACTGAAAACTGGTTGGTATCGATACCGGCTTTCTTCAGTAAAGCTCTGATCCAATGACTAATAGTCTGCGAGGAGGCTGCACCGAAAGGCTTTACCGTCGAAATAAACAAACTTTTAGTGCACTTTCTCAATTGAGATGTTAACTTAATATAGTCAATAACAGCAGAAGCAACGCAGAGACCCGGTTTTTCTTTGAAAAAAGGCAGAAACAATTCTGGCTGAAAAACTCCGGGTCTTGACGTTTTAATCTGATCGGGAATTTTAATTGTTATTCCTAAATCAGATTTCACAATGTTTTCAATATTGATTAAAGCTAAAGTTTGAAGTCTTTGAGCTGTTGTAAGAGCAAGTAGGGTTGCCAATTTTTCAGTAGCCTCTTTTAACTTCAAATCAGATAGAGGGTTCAATTGTTCGATAAAATTTAAAACCGGAGTTACATCCCAAGTGGAAGAATATTTAGGTTTCGATGGATTTTGTTTAAATACCCCTCTCAAGAAACGAGAGATTAATAAATCTTCGTTGATATTATGCATCGATATTAGAGAAATAGCGGAACGAGAAGTATTTAAAGTTGTATAACTCGAACCTTTTCTAAATCGAAAATTTAAAAAATCGATAATCTCGGTTGACGTTGCATTAAAAACATCAATATTTCTTGAAAAGGCGAATTCCCACCAACATTTCAAGCTGGATTCGTATTGTTTTAGTGTAGAATCAGTTAAAGATTTAACCATCACATTTACCGCCTCTTCGGAAAGTCCTCTTTTTATAAACGCCGACCTGACAATTTCCCGACCTCCAATGAAAGGTGGGAGGCTAGAGGATGTACCTTGTTTCAAGGCTGTGATGGCCAAAGGGGCACCACCATAACCCCAACCGCTTTATCATTAATAATCTTTCTCAATGTACGCAAAATAAGTGCGAAAGGAGGAAGGCATAAAATAGTAAATTGTCCCACGGAACAGTAAAGGCATCTACGGCCAGAGCTTCAGGGTCAGGATACCTCGAGAAAAATTGTTTACATTTTGAATTTATCCGTGTTGCAAAAAGATCCACCGGAAAAGGGCCAAATCGTTTTTCAATTTGAATAAATACTGATTGATTAAGCTCCCCTCTGAATCAGTATTTATAATTCGAGAAGCCTTATCAGCCTCTGTATTCTCTGATGAAGGAATATAAGAAGCCCTTAACCAAATTTTTCTCGATTCGCACCATTCCCAAATTTTCCTTGAAAGTTCACTAAGATAAGATAAGATAAGATAAGATAAGACACGGCAGTATTATTGTCTAAACGAAGTAATACTTCGCAATTAGATAAATCTGATGCGAAACATTTTAATGCGAAAAAAGCCGCCAATAATTCCAGGTAATTTATATGGTTTTTTCTTTCCTCCCTATTCCAAAACCCAAAGGCTCTCTTATTATTGCAAAAGCAACCCCATCCCGAAAGAGAAGAATCCGAGAAAATTTCGCGTGTAAAATTAAGACACCTGATTGGGTTTGAGCCAATTTGGGCATTAATTTTCCACCAATTGAGATCGTCTGATAAAGAATCATTAAGCCATACTTTTCCATTGTAATCACCGCCATTAAATTTTAATGCCAAAAATTGTTGTCTCTCAAGGCGTTTACAGTGTATAAAACCATATGCCACCGCCGGACAGCAAGAGGTTAAAACGCCTAAAAATTCTGCGAATGTTCTGATTTTATAAGGTTTTCCGATTTGGAAACTATTGACAAGTTCAGTTATACGAACTGTCTTTTTATCGGTCAGATTTAAGGAAAAATTGACCGTGTCCAGAATAAAATCTAAAAATTTGCATTTTTGGTTTGCGGAAAGAAAACTTTTGTCATAACTTACCAAGAAACCCAAATGCTCCAACAGGCCGATTGTTTTCCTCAAATTAGATTCACATGCATTTTTAGATTTGTGAATAACAAGAAAATCGTCTAGATAAACAGTAAGGAAAATCCCCTGAAGCCTTAAATGATAGATAACAGGCTTCATGATTTTAGTGAAAACATAGGGGCTTGAGCACAGACCAAAGGGGAGGCACGTGAATTGATAAATTTTTCCATCAAATCTGAGTCTTAAATATTTCCTATGGGATTCGTGAGTTGGGACAACAAAATAAGCGTCTTTGAGATCTATTGTTCCCAGAAAGTCTCCTTGAGAAATCAAGTTCATTGCAGAACGAATATCCTCCAACTTGAAATGAGGAGGGTCGATAAACTCATTTAACTTTTTAAGGTTAAAGATAAAGCGTGAGGCGTCATCAAGTTTTGCAATAAGGAAGAAAGGAGAGACAAATTGATCCTCACATTCCTCGCATTCCTCTAGAGCACCTTTGTTTATAAGGTCTTCAATTTCAAATTTAATTTTACTTGATTCTTTTATAGTAAAATTGTTTTGTTTATGAGACATTTTTTGATAAGGCGTTACCGTGAAAGGAATCTTATATCCATTTACACAGCCTAAAATGAATTTATCGGACGTAATCTGTTTCCATCTTTCAATGAAGTGGCAAAGACGACCAGAAGGTTTAAGCACCTTTACTTCCTCGAGAAAGATTGGTTCGTCGTCTGGAAGGGTGTCTTGTGAGCGTTCTGTGGGTTCTTGAAATTCTTTTTGAACCTCAGATGACGGCGCTTCTGTTGTTGACCCACCTGGCGATAATTCGCAGGTGGGTATTTCACGTTTCCCTGATCCCGTGATCGTGGAAAAGATTTCGGAGTAACTTTCTCCTTGATGTCCGAAACAGGCCTTTTCGATTTCTTTTAAATCCTTGACTTTTTCTTTCAAATTATCGCCGTAAAGCCACATATCCGAAACTATTTTTTCCACTACTGGCTTAACATTTTTATTGAGCTGTGGAGTGATGAATGATTTCCTGGCAACTGACTGCTGATAAAAAACATCAGTCAGCATTTGTCCAGCATGGCTGACGTAGTCCGTAAGGATTGACTCGTCAACTCCTTCGTCAGGAGAATTGAGAATTAAAGAAACTGCAGCACCCAGAGCAGCTATAGCAGTGCCCACACAATTTTGGGCGTCAATAAAATGCAAATCTCTTTTTTTTTTGCGATATCAGAGAGGAGAGGTGCAATTTCCAAATTTAATTTTGGGGCTTCAACGAAGAAAGAACCTTTCCGGTTGTATAAGCCCAATATTTCTTTCTTATTCTTCTCTGGAAGACCCTCATTTTTCCATTTTAACCAAGTGTTGGTCAATTCAAGGTGATATTGAACCTCTTTGAAATTGCAATCGTTCGGATCCATTCCCAAATCTTTAAAGCCTCGTCCTTGGATGAAATATCAACAACAAGAGGCTCAGAATCTTTAATAATTTCGGACTCTGTTATTGCTTTTGGAGGTGGAGAAATTTTCTCCACCACTTCTTCACAATCTGAAGAGAAAAGAAGCAAGGTCTGGGAAAATCACTTATTGTGAAAAGGAGTGACTAAATAAGTTCTTGTTGAACAAGTCACCAGGGAAAAAATTTCCGAAATGGTCGTGAGGACCCGACAAGCCGTGTGGGCATTGTCTCTCGAATCTCGTATGGAGAAAAGAGAATATATCCTTGTTGAACAAGTCACCAGGAAAAAAATTTCCGAAATGGTCGTGAGGACCCGACAAGCCGTGTGGGCATTGTCTCTCGAATCTCGTATGGAGAAAAGAGAATATATCACTTACCAATTGAATCATTATCAGGCATTTTTTCTGATAATGCGGCACATTGACTGGGAATTTGCTGAGAAATCTGTTCTTTTTGAACATTTATAAGCGTTTCCACTATCTTTGTCAAATTGTCGATCTGATGTTGGAAATCCGAAATTTTTTCGTCAAATTTTCGTTTTGAATGATGATTATCACGAGAGCGTGATCTTGATCGTTTCCTTTTCTTATGCTCAGGCATAATGCACGCAAAAGGAAAAACTTTTTCACAAACTACGCAAAAAAAAAAATTTTACGTCTTGAAGCTTTGACACAACGAAACAATATGAAGATAGGACAGCCTCGATAGCGGGATGAAGGCTGTTATTCTCTATTCTTTTATTTAATATTGGAGCTACGCTTTAAACGTTGTGAAGTTCGGCATGACAAGCATGACTACAATTCTTATCATCGAGAACGAGACACGAAATATAATTAAGAATTTGAAACAGTATCATCTGAGGAACACTATAATTTTCTGTGTTGAAATATTTTATTATAATCGATTTCCGGGCCGATGGTGGGGAAGCATCTCTCGAAAACGTCTTTTGCAGTGAGCAATGCCCTTCTGAACCAGGTTATCTTATATAAAAAAGCTTTCCGCCCGCGGCTTCGCTCGCGTAGTCCTGTTTCGAATGCTCCCTAATGAAATGTGCTCCTGAAATGTTTTATTAAGGAACACGTAGAAGTACACTGTACAAAAATTCTGTATAAAAATTAATACACAAGTGTAGAAAGTTTTTATGCGGATACCGCTTATGAAATTTTAGATACGATTTTGAAAATCCAAAACATGTTATTTTAAAAATGAAAGTGTAGCTCCGTAATATTAATATACTTGTGCGTATGAAAAATAATGGACGTGTAAATAAATAATCACATCCAAGTATATTGACATCAAGAACCATTTGCTGATATCAAAATACGAGTGTATATTGAATTCAAGAACCATTTGCTAATATCAGCATACGGGTGTGTATTATTTTCACGGAAACAAAGTATTACCTTTAATGTGCACTGTAAAAAAGCTTCTGTGTAAAAATTAATACACAAGTGTGTGATGTTTTTATGCGGACGCCGTTTATGAAATTTCAGATAATATTTTGAAAATCCAAAGCAGGTTATTTTGAAAATAAAAGCATAGCTCCGTAATATTAATATACTTGTGCGTTTGAAAAATAATGCACGTGTAAAAAAATGTTCACATCCATGTACATTGAAATCAAGAACAATTTGCTGATATCAATATGCGAGTGTATATTAAATTCGTTCGTATATTAAGTTCGTAAAATTGAATTCTTTTGTGCCTTAAATGTAGTGTAAATTTAATATAATTTTCACATTGTTTTATGTGATTTTCATCAGCGTTTATGAATTTTCTTTTTAATTCCAGTTTCGCACTTTTGAATAAATCTGTTGTCACATGCATTGTACGTATCGTAAAATTCAGATTCACATATATTATATTTTTCAGGCTGCTGTAAATAAATTTCAAACTTATTTTGTATTTTCAATGCTCTGTTTTTTATAGTTGATTTATTATACATCTGTAGTAATTTTCAATTGAAGAGACGGGTTAATGCAATACATTTTCCACGAATTTATGAACTTGTCTTTGAAATTCCATGTTGCATCTATTAAATTCTATATCCACATTAGATTTTCACGTTCCTGTTTTAAATTTACGGTACAAGTGTTTCAAATTTAATTCCATCTACTGAGTTCGCAAAATTCAATTCCTTTGTATCTTTAATGTATTGTAAATTTCATATCATTTTTTACAGTGTACGTTGAAGTTTCAAGTGAATCTGAACAGATATTTATTTTACGATACAAACTTTGCTGCCCCCTTTTCCTATTGAGGATTCAATTTTCGAAAACCCGGAAATCTCATTAATTGTGCCTATTAGCAGTAAAACAAAGTTTCAAGTTAATTGACCCAATTTTTTAAATAGTCCGTCCAAAATTTGCCACCTCTTTCGTTTAGGGGTTGAATTTCGAGAAATGCTAAAATATGTGTTTTATCAATTGTGTTGAAGAGCTTTAATACTAAGTTTCAAGTAAATCTTCTGACCAGATTTTTTTAATTTTCCGTACAAACTTTGCCACCCCCTTTCGCTTAGGGGTTGAAGACCTTTAATACTAAGTTTCAAATAAATCCTCTGACCAGATTTTTTTTATTTTCCGTACAAACTTTGCCACTGTCTTTCTCCCCTTAGGGGCAGAATTTCTAAAAACGCTGACATACGTATTTCATTAATTGTGCTAAGAAGCACGAGTACCAAATTTCAAGTAAAAGTGACCAGATTTAAATAAAATTCCATACAAAATTTGTCACCCTTTTTCTCCCCTTAAGGGTTGAATTTCGAAAAATCCCTTCCAGAAGATGTACAAGTAGGCATAACCCCTTAAGGAGCGTTTCGTATTCGGAATTGAATTATTTTCTCTCTGGAGACATCAGAATGTACTTTTTTGAGCGTGCCGAATTTTTTTTTGCGGCGAACAACTAGTTACACCAAAAATACGCAGAATTTTATTTTTTCAAATAGAACATGAAAAACCATTAATATCATGTTTTTCTCGGTCACGAAATCTCCGCGCCAGACCCTTAAAAACTGCAAGGCCACGTTATAATTGTCACCCTGTATATGCGTGAGGGTGTACGTGTGCTCTCAAGTCTACGAAGCTGCACAGTAGTTGCCCGCGACCCAAGGGTAGTCCCCCCCCCACCCCCCACCCCCTCATACTCGTCGTTTTAATTGCAAGCGGAGCGACTCATCGCGACCCTATGCGCGCCAAGAGACAATCATCCTAAATCCCGTCTTCCACTCCTTCTCTTCCATGTCGCATGAGCGCGACTCCTCCTCCGCCTTGGCAATTCAGAGCTACCCCCGGCTAATTGGAAATTTGTTGTGTAATGCATTTTTCTCCCGCCCTCAACTCGTCGTTTTCCCTCCTTGCCCAACTGCGCTTACTGGGATTGCAGTATCTCCGATCTCGACTCGAGGAGAAACTTGAGCTCATCTTTGCCAACGAATTATGGGATGTTGAAGGCAGCGTACATCACATATATTTTTATATGTACATTAGGGTGGTTAAAAAAAATCGATTTTTTCCCAACGGAAAATTGACGTATGTTAGAAAAAAAAGTTTTGCAAAATTTGCGGGTTCTAAACAATTTTTTAGTTAGTGCTGAAACGCCTTTTTCATTTTTGTTTTTCATAATTATCGGAGTATTAATTTTGTTTATCTCGATGCAGAAAATGTTAGTGCGTGATCCAGTGTAAGTCTTGATTTAATTTTTTCTGTAACAATACACAATTTTTATTTGAATTTTTTTTTGACCATAAACAATTTGTATTTGAAGATTAAGAATCAATATAGGTAATTCGGTTGTGAAAATTATATGAACTAGTTGATGAACAAGAACACGGTGTTTACCTCACTGAGAGTCTAACAAGCATTCGTGGTTTTTTGGAGTAATATGTTGTTTTTGAGTAAGAAAACAAATTCATACGGATTCGCGAGTTACAAACCGCGGCGCTGTTGATGCTACTGCACCTTTGTTTCTCTGACTGTTCGTGAGTTCTTTTCGCGATTCATTTGACTGTTTCCAGTAGTTGCTGTATTGAGGTACGTCACAGTACAGGTAAAAATAAAAATGTAAAAAAGTTTATTCGAACGATTTGAGCTCCCGTGCAGTTTTTTGGACTTGAATCCTTCACTTTGGGACTTTAATCAGGATTATAATACGTGCTTGATTACTTTGAAAAACATGCAAGTTGTGAACGACATAGCTGAGCGAGCCGTCTCTTTGACGAAAGATTTCAATGGTTTAATTACGAAAAACGCAGACCAAAAACAATATCTGTTGCAAGTTGTGAGCGAGCACGGAAAAACCCATCCTTTATGCGAGGAGGGAAATCATTATTCAACTCGATCTTCGGAGTATTTACGTAAGTTTTTCAACAATCGCATACTGTGATCCAGAAAACATATTTTTTTAAGCATCGTTGAAATTGCTATTTTTATTAAAACTACTTGAAATGAAAACCACCTGTTTATGTTTACTTAGAAAACGCTAATGAGCATAAAAAGTTTTGAGAAAATTGTATTACCATGATGTCTATTGGCGGGGAAAAAAAATTGACAAAAAATCGAAAAAAAAATTAAAAGTCGTTTGAGCACTACTTAAAAAAATTTTTTAGACCTCTCAAATTTTGTATGAATTACTTTTTCATAACGTAGTAACATTTTGCATTGAGTACGGCGAAAAAAAATTAATTTCTTTCGAACCACCCTAATGTATATACGGAGAAAAAAATGTATTTAGATCAACGAAATTGGTCACACAGATGGCTAAAGAAATCCATGAAAGTATTGGGATAACGAGGTCGGGATTTGACACGCAATTTGATACACAGCCTTGCCAAGTTCGAGTTTTTTTTTAATTAAAAAATATTTATAAACAGTGAAGCTATAATTATTCAAACAAAATGCTGCCGTTGGTGCATAGCCAATCGGTGTAGGTGGTTCTGGCAACCAGGCTGATATGAAATGAAAAATAAAAACATGTACTTTCAGTATAATAATAAAACTTTCGTATGACCAGATACTTTTTCGGAATCTTGGCAATTATGAAAATGGCAAGCTGTAGAAAAAAAAATCGGTTTTCGAGGCGGAAAAGGACCTAAAGGAGGGGTGTCGTGAATGACTAGCTGAAGCCGTCAGAAACCATCACTGGAGATCGTAATCTACTGTAACTGATGCGTTTGAGGCGAGGTCTGCATGAGAAGAGGCCAGAATAGGAAAACCACCATGACTAGTTGATTTTAAAACACAATGCCAGGCCGGATGTTTCTCAACGGCTGTTAAAAAGCACTTACAAGAGCCATCACTCAAGGTGGGAGCCTGAATTAAAAGTTCCAAAAAAGCGTTTTTTTCGGGAATTTTTTTAGAAGGAAAAAAATAAGCGAGCCCAGTTAACATTGAAGTATCATTTCATGTATATTTGAAATTTATTTTAAAAAATTCGCCATGAAACAATAAATGACTGCAAATTTATCAGCCTGTTCCATGCGCGTCTTGCCACTGCAGTGCCCAATCGGCGGGAAAGATGCAGCTCGTCATTCTTGGTTGACAAGGAGACGGCACGACCTTGGGGTCGGGGATTTGGCCGAATTTTTTTGTGGTGAAAGAGGACCCCTAGCACCTCACGTGGTTAAAGTAGTAGGACGCAGTACTCGGAAAATTCCGAGAAAAATCGATTCAAAGTTTCTAAGGCGCCTTAGGGGCCGTCCATAAATTACGTCATCGACTTTTGCTGATTTTTGACCCCCCCCCCCTGAAATCATCCTATCCGTCATATCGTTGTGATCAAATTAACGTTACCGTCATCTAACGACCAGACCCCCCCCCCCTATTTTAAAATGACGTAATTTATGGACGGCCCCTTATGAGTTTAACGGCGGGGTAAAGTTAATTCGGCGAAAAAAAGGCATGTTTTTAAGATTTTTTTTGGCGTAACGAATAGTGTTCGTTTATTGAAAAATTTACATATAATAAAGTAACATTTGAACAACATTCTCCTAAATTTGCATTGCAAAATATTCAAAATTGAGCGAGTGAAAATTAAACCCCGGAGGCGCCTCGAAAAAAAGTTGGTTTGCAGTGTGCACCACAACTCGCAACAAAATCATTTGAAACAAAAAAATCAAAGTGCTTTTGTTAAAGGAGATGTTTCTCGAGATAATGACGGGAGGATTTTTTTTTTCGATTTTTCGATTTTTCGTAGCACTTGGGAGCCAAAAACCCGATTTTCGCTAAAAAAAATCGGCTAATTTGTTGTTGAAAAATTAGTAATTATTAAAAAAAAAAACAAAAAAGCTCTCGACAATACCTGGTGAATTATATGAAGAAGTACTGTGCAAAATTTCAAAGCGATTGGTCCAGTAGATTTTGAGTTATCGTGCACACGGACTTCAAATATGACAAGTCTCAGAAAAACGGTTTGAAAAACGCAGAAGAGAACGGCATGGAGCAATAGACGCTCAAATACTCATAACTTCGTCAATTTTACTCCGATCGACTTGAAATTTTAACACAATATTCTTGATATATTATGCATTCGTTTAAAATTTTTTTAAAAAAATGAAGAAAAAAAATGTTAATACTTTACCCTGCCCTTAAAATGTCAGGCACTTGTCGAGCCGCCGTCTAGTCTAGACGGTTAGGCTCGGTCTTTTGCGCCGGAGGTCTCGGGTTCGATTCCTCGTCCGGATCTTATTTTCTTCTTTTTTTTTTGTTATCCCAACAATTATTCAAAACGTTTCTCATCCCTACATTATTTAAAAAAATGTATTTACATTATTTTTTTGTAATTATTTTCTTTTTTTAAAAATTATTTTCTTTTTCTTTTCCAATAAAACAATTCATAACGGTGGTTTTTTTAATTATTTTTCATTGTAAAGTATATGAGGAGGAACATTGGGTTTTTAATGAGAATAACGAAGTCGATTGGGAAAAATTCAATTTTTATTCATATAATAATGATATACAAAAACCGCAGTGGTAATTATCGTAGAAACAAACAAAGCAATAATTTTTGCGACATCGTGCGCAACATATAAAAGCGGATTTTTTACAATCGCAGGGAGTTTGCAATATATCCGTACAAAAACATGACATTTTAAACTCATAAGGCGCCTAAGAAACTTTGAATCGATTTTTCTCAGAATTTTTCGAGTTGTGCATCCTACTACTTTAACCACGTGAGGTGCTAGGGGTCCTCTTTCACCACAAAAAAATTCGACCAAATCCCCTATCCCACGGTCGTGCCGTCTCCTTGTAAAATCAAAGTGGAGTATGTCTTCTTATCAGTTGAATATCTGATATTCTCTCCACTATTATCGTTGATGATCATTCTAATACTCACTTTTTATTTACGATTTTATAAAAATTGAAAAACTTTCAATCTTTTAACAAAACGAATTCGATCAAACACTTTATTGTGACAATTCTATCCTATTCCAAAGAACTGCATGCGATTTTTCAAATATTTTCAGCAATTTTCGTGAGTGTACATTTATTTGAACCAACAATCAAGAAATGTTTGCTAGTGCACATAGAATCATATTGAAAACATGACTTTTCGAATTCACAAATATATTCTTTTGATTGCAATGAATATTTATTTCATCGAACATTGTATTTTTTTTCTACCAGAGACCAAGTACGTTGCTACAGATGACACCTGTACTTTGTGGCAAAAAATGCCATTATTTCGGATCCATATTGTTGATATTTCAATTATGACATACACTTGTCTCTATCTCATACTAGTTGCATGATATTGCACTTTTGATTACGGAGTACGAAAATGTTACGACTCATGGCATATTCGTTTCGATGTAATAAATAAATAATTCATTCTATTGGTTATATTTTTGTACGAAATAAAAAAAATGTTGTAGCAACCGCTTAATTATTTCATTCATACATCTACGGATTGTATATATAATTTTAAATAAATATAATTTTATTTGAAGGATAATGTACAGAGAACAGAAGAAATTTTCAATTAAAATAATATCTTATTTAACGGGTTATAGGCAGTTGAAAATTTGAAAAAATCGATTTTTTTATTGCATTTTCGGAATGTACAAATATGTGAGTATATTCTCTGAAAATTTCAAATCGATCCAGCGAATATTCTCGGAAATACACACATATTTGTAAGGACGCTCGGAGCCGCGTCTCCAAGCGAAAAAAATTTGGTCCAAATCGAAATTGTTACTTTCCAAAGCCACCATTTTGTCAAAAATTAAAATTTCGACTATTACTTCTATCAATACCCGGATTCATCTATCCCCTAAAAGAATCTTTTTGGTTTTTTCATTTTAGATAATCCAAACCGGAGATACTTTGATCACCGCCGGACACTTTTTTTTCGGGGACCTCCAGGAGACTTCTTACAGGAGCAATGTTAAGGAATATTTTTAAAAATAAAAAATGCCAATCTAAAGCTAAAAGATGCCACTAGACTGCTTAATACTTTTCGTTCTGCCCAAATGAAATTCTTTTCCAGAAAAAATTCGTGAAAAAAACGACTTTTTTGGCCTTGCAACTGCGTATAACGCCTTAAATCAACCACATTTTCCAATATTTTATTGTATTGTAACAATCTCATACATCAGTGGCACTCCGCGGCCGAACATTTATTTGCATCAACCAACATATTTTTTCGATTCAATCGGTTTTTTTTTCTCAGTGCACACAATCCAATTGGATCCCAATGAGGACTCCCATTGTGCCATACCCATAACGAATTCCTACAGAGATATGGGTGCATTTTGGGACTCTGCAACAAATTCGTCTACGTGATTACAAAAGGGTTTAGGGAGATCCACCAAATTCCAGTTGAAACTTGCAAATAAATAATTCTCAACCACATCAATCGGGAAAGAGCGCAGAATCCACTTGGAACCCAATGTGGACTCCCTACATGCGGCGTCCCTATATCAAATCCCTATAGGGATGTGGTAGAATCCGGGAACTCCCAAAAAATTTCTCCACGTGAGTGAACCACGCAATGTTTATACTAATTGTATTCATAATTGATTGTATTACCGATTGTCACACATATATGTGGGTCACGTATCCTGAGTCTGTTCAACATCGTCAACCTAACCAAATTAACTTTCCAATGGCGCGTGTTATTATTCCACTCAAACGGGGATTAGACCCTTCCTATCTGAATATTTATTTTCTCGGGAAGGATACGAGCGGTCTCGGCAACGTCTCGAGTGCATGATTATCCGGCTCTCTCTCTCTCCCTCTCTCTCTCTCTCTCTCTCTCTCTCTCTCTCTCTCTCTCTCTCTCTCTCTCTCTCTCTCTCTCTCTCTCTCTCTCTCTCTCATTGCGGAAATCAACTGGGACTGGAAGGCCACAAACCCGAGCCGCGTACAGAGTTTATTTCCCCGTTGACCTCGGATCAAACCCCTGCACCCCCTGCCCTCCCCCCGACCTTAACGAGCCAAGGAAAACCCACCCGGGGACCAGTTTGCTTAGGATAATTTTGCCGCATGCATATTTAAACGCTTCACCCTCTCGGCCTTCTCGCGCCCTGTACCTCCCTTCCCCTCGTCCCTCCCGCCCTCCCTCGTCACACCGTCGTATGCACACACTTTGGTGCAAATTCGTACTCATTTTCTCCCAGTTTGTCGTGCTGCTTTTGCGAGCTGCACGCCGCAAACTCCCGCAAAACAGTGCGGTCCACTCGCGTGCTCCGTATATCACCGCGTGCTTTAATCGCATTTACACGTGGAACAAATCTGCGAGAGGGTAAAAGAAAGGCTGCCAGGTGCTTGGAGGAAAACGCATAGAGCGGGGTTTCGTAGTCAGTGCAATTATTTAAGAAAACAATTGAATCAAACAAATATATTGGTTAATCCAAATAAATGTCTGGCCGCGGAGTGCCACCGATATCTGAGATTATTAAAATACTATAAAATATTGGAAAATGTGATCGATTTAAATAACATATTATTTTATTTGAAAATCTCTTCTGTTCTATGAATATCTAAGTACATTATCCTTCAAATAAAATTATATTCTATTGAAATCATTCCATATACAATCCATAGATGTATGGATGAAATAATTAAGCGGTTGCTACAGCATTTTTTATTTCGTACAAAAATATAATCAATAGAATGAATTATGTCTTTACTACATCGAAACGAATATGCCGTCAGACATAACATTTTCGTACTCCGTACAATATCAAAAGTGCAATATCATGCAACTAGTATGAGATAGAGACAAGTGTATATCATGACTGAAATCCGAAATAATAGTATTTTTGCCACAAAGTACAGGTGTCATCTGTAGCAACGCATTTAGTCTCTGGTAGAAAAAAATACAATATTCGATGAAATGAATGTTCATTGAAATCAAAAGAATATATTTGTGACTTCGAGTAGTCAGGTTTTTAATATGATTCCATGTGCAAACATTTCTTGATTGTTGGTTCAAATAAATGTATACTCACGAGAATTGCTGAAAATATTTGAACAATCGCGTGCAGTTCTTTGGAATGGGATAGAATTGTCGCAATAAACTGTTTGATCGAATGCTTTTTGTTAAAAGATAGAAAGTTTTTCAATTTTTTTAAAATCTTAAATAAAAAGTGAGCATTAGAATGATCATCCACGATAATAGTGGAGAGAACATCAGATATGCAATGGAATATCTATGGAGAGAATATCAGATATTCAACTGATAAGAACAGATACTACACTTTGATCTTAGCTACAAGCCTAGAAGCGATACTCTGTATAGTTTCTCCGGCGTTTAAGTAGATTCTCGGTTCGCGCTACGCTTACGAGAAACGAGGGCGCGTGCGGCATCTAGCGGTTACTCCGAGAACTACGGCTTTCCTCACACCTATAATTTCGGTGGCCATGATTTGGTTGAATTTTTTCAACCAAATGCGCAAGGAACAAATTTTATTTTCGCATAATTTTTCAACCAATTCAGACATTTGTTTAATATTTTTCAATCAAAATAAAATATTAATATTTTTACGAATGAAGTACTTGAAAATCAATATCGGATATGGTGAAAAAATAACATAACATATTCACTCAATAGAAATTTTATCTGAATCAAATGAGCGAAATTAAATTTTTCTTGTGTACTCGAGTCAATAATATTCATGTTATTAGTTGAAATGCATACAAAACTATATAATTTGTTCGCGATAGTTTTTTAGGTAGTTTCATAATATATTGTTCTCGGTTAACAGAATATCTTTTGAATGAAAAAAAAAATCGTTTAATTTTATCATGTTATTAAAGTCAATAGCGTTTTATTTGGACTAATAAATCCGATTATTTACACCAACAATTTTACAATTAAATCAACGAAATTTCATTCAATAACACCGATGATATTGGATCAATGATTTTTTTTCTCGGCCTAAAGCGGGCATCCTCCATACGACAAACGTTTTAAGGGGTCTTCTCACTTTAGACGCTAAAAAGGCTATTTTCATGTATTTTTTTATAGGTTTATATTAAAGATTATTATTAACAAACGGACGAAAATATGAAAAAATCATCCGGGCAGTCGATTGAATATGTTATAAAATATGCCCAATCCAAATTTGAACTAAAGCGGACGATTAGATTTTGAAATATGACGTACGCCAAATTGCAAAGTATACTTTCGAGATAAACGCAAGAGAAGAAAACGTACTAAATCCACTTTTTCCATATACCATTTTCGTATAAATTTTTAGGTCTGCTCTATATCTTCCGTGGTCCTTTATGGTTTCGGGTACGGGCAATACGAATGGGGCATTTATTTTGTTCTAGAATCGTTTTTTCCCGTTATAAACAATTTAATTGTTATAATGACGATTGTGACGAAAAAAAGGGAATTTTGTAGAAAAAAGTTTGAAATAATAGATTTTTCTTTTTCAATTGACAATCAAAAATGTCTTTCATTTTTTTGCTAGCCTCAATTGTAATGGAGATAGGACAAAGGAACATTTTTTTGAGAAATACGGATCAATGAGTGAAAGGGACGAAACGATGAGTGAGAGGCGATGCGATTGATTTTCGTCGCTTATATCTTCATTACTAATAGAGCTAGTGAAAAAAATAAACACCTTTTATAAAAAATTTCTATCTATGAAGTGCACTCTTCGTCCCAATTGTTGTTTGAAAAATTCAATCCTAAGGAAGTGCCTTGGAGTATGGACTACTTGCTTAAGGGGCCAGTCCACTTTGGAGTCATGAAAAAAGGCTATTTTCGCGATTTTTTTCACGATTTTATAAAAGATATAAATCTAAAAGTTGTTGGGCTTGATAAATAAAGTCTTGAAATATATAAAAGAAATTCTAATTTTTTTATTCATTTTTAAGTACAATAACTATAGTTTAACGTAAAGCCTCAAAAATAAAATTGAAGTTTATACTATGAAAAACTCTTACCCAAACTCAATCGGCAATTTCTGCACCGTACAAAATCCCTTCTGATTGCTCATCATCGTCGATTTCTTCAAGTCTCGCTTGCTGTCGATTTTTTGAAATATTCAAAGTGGACTGGCCCCTTAAGATAAAATCACAATTATTTTCCGTACCTTCAATCTGCAATTCCTACACCGTATAAAAATCAAACAGTGCTGACCTGTTCCGCTAAAACCGTCGTAGCTCGGTCAATTTTTGGAACTTTCACAAAATCTTTGAACCAAATCAATGTCAATACTCTACGCAATAAGAAAAGAAAATATACCAAAAACTGATTTTTGGAAATTTCAAGATTATGCCCATCCCTTAAAAGCGAAATATAGAAGCTTAATTTCATTTTGAAAGAACTCAGTTCCATCTTACATATAGGGGAAACCCCTAGAAAATTTTCTTTGAAGATTTGACTGCGTATTAAGTGAGATCCCCGTTTGAAGCATCTCCCTGCAAATTTTATGCATATACGTTGAAAACTGTAGAAACCGTGAGGCTGCGGAGGACGGACGGACATGGCTACGTTAGAAGGGTCCCTTGTTTGACGGAGCCCTAAATAATGGAAGTGCCGAGTCCCTGGGGAAGTTGGCACTTGATCCCACGACGAAATATCCCATCATGATATCCCGGTGGGTTAAGAGATCCTTAATCAAATGTAACCCTGTTGAAAAATAGCCCCACTCGAAAATACCCTCTGGAAAAAAAACATCCCCAAAGACCTGCCGCAAATCGTTGAAAGATTAATTCGTCGCATTTGTTTGAGTTTGTTTAAAATTGTTGAGAAAAAATAAAACCTTGGTCGACTAACAACTTGATATTGTTATTGACTTTTACAAATTTGAGGGGATTTCGGAAATATTATTTTGATAAATAACTCTGGTTTAAACACTCCGGTGTGACGAGAAATCGAGAAAACAAGTCACCTAGGAAGATGAACGAAGATAAAAGCAACAAATTTGTGGATTAGGAGTGGAACGTTTGGGAATATTTCTGATCGAGGGGATTAACCGATAGGGCGATATTTCAATTGAAAATATTGGAAATACAATTTGTCATATAAAATTGATTATTCAATCAAATTGGTTATATAAATCAAATTTAAAAATTAAAAAAAACAAAATATGGGCGGGGGGCGGCTATGTGTAAGCGCCTTTAAATGGTGACAATGGAGACTGATACTATATCATCAAATTGATTATAAAATCGAATCAATTGTATAATCAAATTAATCGTAAAATCGAGTTAAATATATAACCAAATTAATTATAAAATCATGCTGATTATATCATCAATTCGTCATATCAAATTGATTATAGATGTAATTAGTCATATCAAATAATATTGCCCACATGTCAATTCTACTTTTCACTCTCGAAGCCAATAGTGGAGATTGTAACTCACGGAAGCCCAAACAAACCCAAACGAACTTCGTAGTTGAGCTTTCAGTGGGCGTATTTGCGTGCAAAAAAGTCGTATCTTTTAATCGCGACGAACCCTTCTCATCGCGTTAATTGAAACGTCGAACAACGAAAGTTCGAAGCTCACTTGCTGAACTGTGCGAGAACGTTCTGCAGCAACTGGTCTTTATATATATATATATATATATATATATATATATATATATATATAT
>OZ023312.1:12390782-12404884 GCA_964007375.1 Ophion obscuratus | reverse complement strand
TTTCGCGAGCGAGGGTGAGAAGGGAAGGGAGGGAGCTAGAAAGAGAGCGAGGAGAGAGAGAGAGAGAGAGAGAGAGAGAGAGAGAGAGAGAGAGAGAGAGAGAGAGACAGAGAGAGAGAGAGAGAGAGAGAGAGAGAGAGAGAGAGAGAGATAGAGAGAGAGAGAGAGAGAGAGAGAGTTAGAGAGAGAGAGGGAGGGAGAGAGGGTTGAGGGAGAGAGAGAGAAAGAGTCCGACGACAAAAAAGAGACTTTGGCCCGTTGCCCGCTCATCCAGTCTTGTTCCTCGAGTCTCCGCCCGTGTATACATTCGGCCAAAGAAAATACGAGGCTGAAGAAGGTAGAAGAGGTAGAACAAGAAGTGAAATAGAAGCGGTGAAAAGTCTCGTAGTTTAAGGTTGTGCATGCTCATTCCTCAACAGACGTTCTTCATCCACTAGCCCGAGTCTCTTTTCAGCTCAGCGCTCTCCGATGAGCGATTCTTCCGTCTCCTCCTCCTTCCCATTTTATTTCTCCTCCTTCCGCTGGCATATCCTCATCGTCTTCCTCCTCCTCCAGCTCTGCACCCTCTTTCTCCTTCTCCCGATCCGCATACTCTTCTTCCTCCTGCTTATCTTCCAACTCCTTCTCCTCTTTTTCCTTCTGTTCCTCTTTCTCTTCCTCCTTCTTCTCCTTACGGCCTCCTCCTCTCCTTCGCCCTCCTTGCCCCATCCAGCCGGCCCACCCCTTCCAGTCTCCTTCTCCTCCTTCGGCCTCCTCCTCCTTCGGCCTCCTCCTCCCTCGCTTTACCCTCCTGTTCATCTTCCAACTCCTCCTCCCTCTTTTCCCTTCTGTTCCTTCTTCTCGTCCCCTCCTCCTGCTTCTCCACCTCCTTCGTCTTCTCCTCCACCCTCAGCCGCCTTCAAACCCTCCAGCCTTTTCCTCGCCCTTCGTCCTCCTCCCCCCCTCTTTCTCCTCCTTCTCCTCCACTCCCCTTCAACCCCGCCCCCTCCAACTTTTGCCTCCCCTTCTTTCTCCTCCTTCTCCTCCAGCCCCCTCCAACCCCTCCCCCTTCAGCCTCCTGTTCATCTTCCTTCTTTTTCGTTCTGTTCCTTCTTCTCGTTCCCTCCTCCTGGTTCTCCACCTCCTTCGTCTTCTCCCCCTCCCCCTCCTCATCGTCTTCTCGTTCCTCTTCTTCCAGCCTCGGTTTCGCATTTCGGGCGTCTTTGACGGCCTTCGCACAATGCGGCAAATATACGATGCAAATCTCGAGGAGTGGTTTTTAGACGGGGCCGCGCTCGCCACTTCCCTTTTCTTCTCCTTTTCGTTCTACGATACTCGATGCACTTTCCGTTTCTGGGTTTTTGCCATCTGTGAAACAGCACGTTATGAACCGCACACTGCCAATAGCGACGCCATCCCTCGCAGGGGATGGCGTCTCCTTCCACTACCGGAAACTATGGCCTTATTCTTCCGCCTCCGTATATATACGTGGGTGTCTGTATATATATATATATATATATATATATATCTCTCTAAGAAAAAGTAGAAGAGAAATTTCCGTGTCTCTCTGACGAGATGGAATGAGGGGGAGAACGCAGTTCGGCAGGCGTGGATGGATTGCATCGATTATCTATCGGCCAAGATACCCCTCCCACTCCTTCGCAAATGGAACTACTTTCATTACAAATAGTTCCCGCGAGTTTGCTGGCTCTTCTCTTCACTGGCAAAAAAATGACTAAGCCGCTGAAAGGGGTTGCTATATTTTAAATTTGCTATATTTTAAATATTTTTTATCCAAACAATGTATAATTATGCCCTTTCCCCGCATTTTTCGTAAAAATTCGTTTTATGAAACTGTGCAAGTCGTTTCTCGAATTCTAGTCAACCAAACTTCAAATTCGGCCAGAGCGGAGTTCATAACATTTTCCATCATAGAGGCGGATGACTTTCGCGTATGCTGATCCATCTATAGACATAAAACTGTTCCGTTACTGACTGACTAACACACTGGACAACGCGCACCCTATACAGCTGAAGAACGAACCATACAATTTGGACAATATGTTTTTTTCGAAGGTGTAGAGGTGCACTAAGAAGGAATTTTTTGAAAATCAACTCTTAAGGGACCGGCCATAAATTATTATACTTTAAAATAGGGAGAGGCCGTTAGGTGACGGTAACGATAATTGAATTATGGCGGTAGAAAGGACAGGATGATTTCAGAGGGAGGGGGAGGGTACAGATCAACAAAAATCGATGACGTAATATGTATGGAAAATTGGATTCCTTGCTTGTATCAACGCGGACGATGCTCGTTTGTTAATAACGAATTACTAAAGTTGTTTTTTTGGTCGAAATTTTTTTTTTTCTACATCATTTTCGTAGTTTTTTAAATTTCTAATAAATATCCAGTCCAACGAAGGTTATTTTTTATGACAGCAAAAGTACGTGTAAGAAAAATTAATTTCTGATGACCCGAGTTGTCAGAACCACCTACACTGATTGGCCATGCAGCAACTAATAATAATAACCTCAATACCTCAACCTCTAAAATAATAATAACCTCATTGTTTATCAACATTCTTCAATAAAAGAAAACTCTTGACCTCGTTATGCCAATACTCTCAACAGAATTATTTTTTTTTTAATCGGACCGTCGTTTGTGCCCCTAGTTAGTTTCTTCTAACCAATGTAAATTAGCTTTTTACTTGATTAAATTGAATTAAATACTCAAGTCCGTGGAATTAGTTTTTTCGGGAAAAAAAAGATTGCGACGTCAATTGAATACTATTTAGGGATTTATTCAATTGTGTGAAAATTCGTCCGTTATGAAAAATATTAAACTCTTATACCGCGCGTTATTTTTTTTCGACGCGTATTTTTTAAATGAACATGTGGTCGGGACCTTTTCCAATATGTGTTATTTATATACTCCCTCATCGCACTCTCTCTCTCTCTCTCTCTCTCTCTCTCTTCCTCAGAGAGTCAATACGAGCAAGAAATAAGAAAAGGGAATAAGAAAGAACGAGAGGCAGCGAGGGGTTGTAACACAATATTCCCTAGTGTAGAATTGACTCGGTTTTGGCCAAACTATTTAACCAAGAATACGCGGTTAGGAAAGCGCGAGGATATACAGGGACGATCGAGAAGAGGGAGGAACGGAAGGATCTTCCGGAGACTTTGAAAAGTTGACCGTCGAAGCGAGCAATTTCGCAGGCTGGGAAGCTTTCGCGTGAGGCGAGGTGAAAGCTCGCGGTGCAGTGGAGCGACGGAGAGGATTGCTCCGGCTAAACTTCCCGCGGTCTTTCGTACTCGCTCTTTTTCAATGTCTTTCTCCCCCTCCCCCAAATTGATATATATATATATATATATATATATATATGAGTTATGTTTCCGGCCAACTTAAAAAATACAGTTTTGAGATAAACGCTGCACAGCCGCCGTTTTGAAATTAATCGCTCCAAAGAAATTATTGTATACAGTCACTGATGTGTATGACAAACACCCTTTTTTGTAATCTCGATTTATTTTGTAGTTTTTCTGAAAAAAAAAATTCCCGTAAAGCCTATTTTTTTGCCTTTAGAGTGGCCTAACCTCTTAAATAAGTATTAAAAATCGTTCTCCAGGCAGATATATATATATATATATATATATATATATATCTGCCTGGAGATATATCTCCATATATCTCCTATATATCTCGATTTATTTTGTATACAAAAATGTTTGTATTGTAAAGATTTATTTTGTAGTTTTCTGAAAAAAAAAAAAATTCCCGTAAAGCCTATTTTTTTGCCTCTAGAGTGGCCTAACCCCTTAAATAAGTATTAAAAATTGTTCTCCAGAACGATTTTTAATACTTATTCCCGATTTTTTTCCCGTAAAGCCTATTTTTTGGCCTCTAGAGTGGCCTAACCCCTTAAATAAGTATTAAAAATCGTTCTAGAGAACGATTTTGTCGAAGTGGCCTAACCCCTTAAATAAGTATTAAAAATCGTTCTGGAGAACGATTTTTGTAATTTTTTTTTTTTTTTTTGTTTTTTTTTTTTTTTGAATTTTTTTGTAATTTTGTAGGTTTTT
The DNA here is from genome assembly GCA_964007375.1 of Ophion obscuratus. Lineage (NCBI taxonomy): Eukaryota > Metazoa > Arthropoda > Insecta > Hymenoptera > Ichneumonidae > Ophion > Ophion obscuratus. The sequence goes on along the minus strand of OZ023312.1, from coordinate 12,400,825 downwards.
CTCAAACCTGTGTTTTCAAAGTCGGTGAGCAAGATTTCTCGGACACGGCTGAACCGATCAGTCTCAAATTTTGACACAATCTTTTTGAAAATATTATAAAGTAATTAATCGAAATTTTTTTCTCACCGACAAATATTTTCCATTTTATAAGCAGCTCAAGGCCTAAATTTTTGTCCAAAATCGATGTTTTTTTTTAGAAGTCGCCATTTTATCAAAAATTATTATTTTGCTTATTCTTTCGATCAATTACAAGATAATCCATTATATTAACGAAATATGTTTGGTTTTTTTCATTAGAGTTGATCCAGTCCAAAGATATCGTGCTCACCGCAAAGCGCCTTTTTTTAGAGGTGCTCCCGGAGATCAGCTATAGCAGCTTTTAAAAGAATTATTTTGACAAATAAAAAATGTTCAAATACAGTTGAAAGTTACCATAATATGTGTACAAATTTTTACGTTAATAGATTTAAAGGTCTTCTCAAGAAAAATTCTTGAAAAATCGATCATTTTGGGTCTCCCGACTATATATGACCCCTTAAGGGGGAGATACTTTTAGGCTAGGAAAAAATTTGCTGATTTTCATGATGTTTTTTTTTTAAGAAAATATTTCTTCACTATTTTTGAGACTCAATGTATGCTTTAGTACTACTTTTGGCTGTTACATGATTGCTTTCTTTTAATTAATCGTTAAAAATGGCGTAGGTATTGCATCGTCTTCAAACTACATTTTCAAAACTGGCGTGTCGTATAGCTCAAAAATTAATCGACCGATTCTGATGAAATTTGGCATAAATCTTTCTAGCCCTATCGTTTAAAACATGACCCTAATGTTTGTGAGAAAAAGTATTTTCTTTATTTCAAAATGTAGCTATTTGTTCGGAAAATTTAATCTTTTTGTTTGAAAGCGTACCATTTCGTTGATTAAAAAAATTTCTCACTTTTTCTTGGTTCGTATTCCGCGTATGAGTGTTAATAAAAGGAAAATCTTCGTTGTTCGTGTGTTTTTTTCAGATTAATCCCACCGAGGCTACGTGTCCCGCCGTCTGACAACATCCGCCTTAATCCGTTCAGAAGACCGTGCTATACCTCCGCAATTCTTAAAGATTAATACCAAAAAAAATACCATGTAACAGCCAAAAGTGATAATAAAACATCCCCTAACAAGGAACATCCCTCAGGTGACACCCTTCGATTTTGTTGAAAGTTGGATATGTTATAAAGCACCGAAAAGTAAGCGATACGTATTTTTTTTTTATCGGCGGAAAACCGTTTTTAAGGGCTGAAACGCACCCTTGAAAATGGGGATGTTTTTCGTTTTTCGTCGATAACGTTTAAACGGTACGAGATATTAAAAAATTTCAAATTGCAACAATGTTTATTTTTTTGTGCACTATACATTGGAGATGAGAACGATAACGTTATCGACGAAAATCGAAAAACACCCCCATATTTTCGAGGGTTCGTTTCACCCGTTAAAACCGTTTTTCCACCGATCAAAAAAATACGTATCGCTTACTTTTCGGTGCCTTATAACATATCCAATTTTCAACAAAATCGAAGGGCCAATTTTCAACCTGAGGGATGTTCCTTGTAAGTGTCAAAAATGGTGATAAAGTCTTTAAAAAAAAAATCAAGAAAACAGAAAAAAAATGTCCTCGCCTAAAGGTATTTCCGCCCTTAATAGAGCGTACACACAGCTTTCATAATGCACCGTGCCATCCGCGATATAGCGTCGACTCGTTATCTCCTCCTTGTTTCCATCAACCCCCCCCTGTTCCTTTTTTTCTCTCTACCTCTCCCTCTCTCTCATTTGAGCAGCTTTTGACGATGTTGGCTGTCGTCCGGACGTCCCTTCCCCCTTCACCATCATCATCACCACCACCACCACCTCGTCCTTCCTCTTCCTGTTCTTCACCTCGTACTTTTTATAATTAAGAAGACCGTTCATTTTCTCCTTGTCGGGTGGGTGCTCTTTCATTTTTCAAGCTCCGCTTGGCCACGTCTATAGATATGTAGCACCCTCTGCCAAGGGAAAATCCCTTACCCCTGACGCCCCCCCGGCCAATCCTGCCGTCTTTTCCACCCCCTCACACCAGCCACCCTTAGCGCTCGCTCGCGCAACGCTAACGGAGTAAACTTCTCGGACGTGCCGAGTGATTCATGGACTCTTGCGCGTTCGCCTCGCGGTGCAAAGCAAAGCAGCAGCAGCGGAAGAAAAGAAGGCGAAACCCGGCGGGCCATACGCAGCAACGTGGAAAATACGGAAGCAGATTTCCGTTTCTACTATATACACAAACTGTGTTCACGTGGATACAGGGTGGCCCGAGAAGTGACGGCCAAAATCCAAATGCCTCGTATCGATTGCTATCCGAATCCACCCTGTGCATGTTTTGCGATCTTTGTTGATTTTTGAGAAAAAAATGTTTTTTTTTCTAAGCGGTATTGTTGTCTAGAGCGGTTTGGAGGTGATTTTTTAGAATGAAATAAATGTTGAGGGGTCTTCGCACTTTGAGGGAGACTTTGTCCTTGGAGTGCCTTATTTCAGATGTTTACATTTTATTTTTTTTAAAGGAAACGAGTAAAGCTTTTTGAGTGCGGTTTTTTTCTTGCTTTTATTCATGATATACAGAACGTTAAAAAAATTTTTTTTTTTTTTTAAAAACCAAAATGGCGGCCGTTGCAGCTCCGCGAAAACAGGTCCTCAAATCGCGGGAGGTAAACGGCTGACATCACTGCCCCCTCTTTGTTGATCTGAAACACAAATTCAAAGCATATTATCAATCTGTGGCCCTTTGGTTATGGAATGACGGATTGGTTTTTCGTTTAGTACAAATTTCGGAAAATGGCGGCAATTAAACAAAAAATCGAATTTTCGCGTTTTTTTCACATAAAAAGATAAATAATAAATGCAAAAATGTATCTATCGAAAAAACGATCCGTCATTCCGTGAAGACATATTTTCTGAGTATGCTCCTCAAATTTCAGGTCGATATGTTAATTACAGCGGTCAGGAGAATGTCAGCCATTTTTAAAAACGTGTTTTCGAGAAAAACGCGTTTAAAGTTTTGTAATGTGTTTACACAAATGTGTTTATAATTACCGCTAATCGGCAATGCCTGGTCCATAGAGGCATCCCTCCTCTTATTCTAGCTGCTCATGTTGAGCCGCTAACATCTCCCGCTGGGCACAAAGGACAAAGTCTCCCTTAAACGCTAAAAAAGGCTATTTTCATGATTTTTTTTTGATAGATTTATATTATAGATATTTATATGAACGTTGTTACACTTAATAAACACACTTTGCAAAAACATTTTAAAAAATTATTAATTTAAGTCACTATTTATAGACGAAAATGGTAGTTAAAAAAATGTCTTTAAAAAATTGTAGGTCTGCGCTGTTGATGAAATCTCGAAGATGGATAATCCGAAACAAAAAAATCAAACGGTTTTAGATTCAGTATGTTAATGGCTTTATCGCATATCATACGATTTTTATGTATGCACAAATAACAAAATGGCGGACATTTTCGAAAAAGCAAAACGTGTTTAGCAAAAAAAGTAAAGTTCAAAATTTAAAAAATCCTTCGTGTGCACTATAGCTATAGTTGTAAAGAATATGTGGTTAAAATTTCATAAAGTTCGGTTCAGTAGTTTCGAAGATGTTGTCAACAAGCCGTTGAAAAACGTTGTTCCGAGAAAAACGCGTTTGAAATTTGTTTGGCTTACATAAATACATTAAATTGTTTTTTAAATGTTTTAATTTCTTTTTTAATGTTTTAATGTTTGTTTAATGGTTTTTAATGTTTTAATTTTTAATGTTTTTAAAAATGTTTTAATGTTTTATAATGTATTTCGAAAGTGTATTTATTAAGGGGTAAAGCCAAAGTAGAATTTTCGAAAAATCGATTTTTTTCCGCTAAGGCGGTGCTTTATTGTCATAAGAATAAGTTACTATTCGATTTATAGCAAGGAATTTTTTTTTTCATCGACTTTGAGTGTAAGCCCATCTCTGGCACGGCCATAGAATACCAAAAAATTTTAACGCGTTTTTCTGGAAATAGCATTTTTCCAATTGGCGTGACAAATAACTTCAGCACTCGAAATTTTTTTACTGAAAATTCAATTCAAATACCTACAACTCTTGAATAAAACAATATTTTTTATATTCCGTACGTACTTCTCTAGGTATCCTAATGTATATTGACGAGAATTTTTATTTTTTGTTCTAGGTGAAAAATTGTGGATGCTAAATGTCACGCCGCGGCACGCTTAAAAAAAAGATAAGAAAAGAAAATATTAGTAGTCGGCCGTTTTGTACATCAAAAAAATATATATATATATATTTTTTTTTTCTAACAGCTTGATATTCATACTAAATAGATGTGTAATTAATTTTATGAGTGAGTCACTTTTTCATACGAAACAAAATTGATAAATTCGCACATCATTTTATACCCGTTACTTTGGCCTAACCCATTAAGTGTTACAACTTTTGTATCAATATCTACGATATAAACCTATCAAAAAAATTCATGAAAATAGCCTTTTTTAGCATGTAAAGTGAGAAGACCCCTTAAGGGGGGAAGACCATTTAAAAGGTGAAAAATAGAGTGTTTTAGTGATTTTTTTTTCATGTAAAGAATATTGATGAAAATTTGTAACTTTGTGTATTTTTTATTTGATATTTTAACTAGGACAAATATTGCATTATTTTGTTTTAAATGCAAATTGCCAGTTGTGTACATCGATGTTCAGAGGAAGTCGCTGAAAAAGTTTCCGCACTGCTGGAGTTCTCCCTCGCGCTGTAATTGTCTGAAACAAAAGAAAATGAGAATGATTCTTGAAGTTAATACCCATACGCCGTTGTTGAAGCAGAATTTTAAATAAAGTCAATTTTGTGATTATTCATGAAACATTTGCCACATTTAAGGGCAAAAGTACGGTTTATTTTTGGAATTAAAATATTATTTATATTCACCGACAAACTGATGACACAAGGAAGATGGGTGACGAATTTCATAAAAATCGGTTGAATAGTTTTTGAGGAATCACCCCAGCAGTTTAGAAAAATACAGTTTTGAGAAAAACGCGCTCAAAGTTTCAACAAGGAAAAACTTAATGATTTCTTCGTAAAAATGATTTTCCTGCTGCTGCTCTCTACGGGTTTTCCGACCCGAAATTCAATAAAACGATAGGTCAACAGGGGATTCCAACGCACTTCATTAGAGCTAGAACTAAAAAGTTTTTTTGGCCCTGGCACTATGCCCTCCGTTATTTTCCGTATTACGATGAATATGTTGGTTTCCAAAAAAAAATCTCTTTCGTGACGGTCCTTAGGTGTTGCGTGAGAACCTTTTGGGCACGCGGACATTTTTAGCAGCACTAAGTTCACACCTGGCCCAAGGTGAATTTGAAAGTAAAATTGGACACAATATCCCTAAGACATTGAATTGTCAATTTATGGAAATAACAAAAATATATTTTTTTCAAATTTGAAAATGGTCTTCCCCCCTTAACCCTTTGACTGCACAGTGGGTCGTTTGGACCCCATCTTTTTCTTCGATTGACTGTATAGGTGGACACTCGGCCCCCATCATACATCCTGCCCGTGTACCGAGGACAGCTGTCGAAAAAGGATCTGGGGTCGAGTCGACCCCGTTTACGCAGTAGTGCGGTGAAAGTAAAAACATTTTTTTGGGTGAAATTTGGTGTTTCATTATCACATGTAAGTGAGTTACGATAGAAAATGCTCATAGATATTTTTTTATTTTGCGCTACTATAGTAAATTATGTACTTAGAATGCCGATCATAAAACTAAAAGAAAGTGTCCGTTATGCAGGAGGGCCATGTGCAACGAGCACCGGATGTACTTATGCGTCGATTGCGGCAAATGTCAATAATAATAAGTCATTGAAGTAAACAAAATGTGGGATGTATACGTTTTCAATAATTAATCTGTCGAAGGAGTCGATTTTGTCCATTTTTCACTATCCCGAAAATGCTCACATTTAAACCTCCGAATAAATATACCTTTTGGAAAGACGGTAGACACTGTATTTTTTTTCGTATCTACAAACCTTCGTCTTTAAAAACCCCAAGGATTTTTTTTTTCAATCTGAGAAAACATTATAATCTTTTTCATGCAATTACGTATTTTTCAACGCATCACCCACTTTCAACGAATGTTTGGGCACTTGATTTTTGTTTTTCTCAATAAATAAATTTTGGGTCATGAAATAAGGGTCGTTGACCACAAAAAAAACGTTTGTACAAAAAAAAATGCATATTTACCGAAATACAACGATCTGAAAAACTTCTGGGGTCCGATCGACCCCATGTGCAGTCAGAGGCTCGCGGCGCAAGTGTGCAGTCGAAGGGTTAACTTGTTCTTTTATTCTGACTTTTTTTTACGAGTTTATTGATCCTTCAAGAATAGTATGTGCAAATAAAAAAGGAATGTATCAGGTATCGGCGACCAATGTTGCGGACGTTATACGAATCCGAAAAAAAAACGAACATATTCTTAACTTGTATGAGTGTTGTGATGGTTGGTACCAGATTCAGCCAAAAAAAAGAAAATTTTACACAATGGCGACATGCTAAACTTTGATTATCAATTTTTCCGTTTTTTGGACCATTCTACGGGTTGTATAAGAAAAAAATAATAATTTCGACTCGATTCTGCTATCAACGGTGAAAGTCTACTGAAGGTTATCGACATGAGGTGACGGGTAAAAAAAATCGATTTTTTGTGCATTTTCTCAAAGTATACTATATATTCAAGGATATGTGGGAAAATTTTCAAGTTGGAATATCGAAAATTGGAAAGTGGCAGACGATCTAGTGGGACCAGGTAGCGCAACGATTTACGTATACTAAAACTTTCAATCGCGTTTTTTTCGAAACGACTTTTCTCGACCTGGCCGGGATTATAAATGTACCAATAATTGTCCGATTTTCAATTTTTAAAAACCAAAATTTCGTAGCCGTCTTTTTTTAGTTGTAGTATTTTTCAAGCCCCCGAATATGAGTAAGCATTTCGCCAAATTGACATTTTTTAAAAATAATTGCCATCTTCCGAATTTTTTTTCTTTTGAAAAACGTACATCGTAAACCACATTTATATAGATTATAAAACTTTTTTATTTTCATTTTTCAGACCAACCATTGTCAACAAACACATTTTTTATACAGAGGCTCCATTATACATGAATAACCGTGTTAATTATCAATTTTTTAAATAAAAATTTACACGTAGTAATTTCAATATATTAATAACATACATTTTTTCCAAGTCCCAAATAAATAATCTAGTAGACAAAAAAAATCGGAAATATGCCCTTTTTCGGCCCGTCCCAGTGGTGTTCTCCCTTAAACACTTTTCACAGATGTATTCAGAAAGTTCGGTAGAATAATAAAATAAAATAATAAACCATTTTTTTTTTTCAAATTTCTAGACAACAATGCTTCTTGAAGTCTTTTTTCCACTTTTCTCGTAGCATGTGTTTTTATTTTATTTTTTTCTCATTAGTATATGTACTTCCTGCTCAAAACGTTTTTAAGGGGTTACCCCCACTTGCAATTTTGAAAAAATTGATTTTTTTATTGCATTTTTTTGAAGTATAAGTATCTGAGAATATGTCCTGAAAATTTCAAGTCGATCCGAACAAAATTGACTGAGATATGAGCGTTGAAAGAGAAGAATCCGTTGTGTAAACGACCGGAAATTGAAACTTTAAACGCGTTTTTCTCAAAATGGCATTTCTGAAGTCGGTGACCAAGATTACTCGAACACTAATGAACCGATCTTCTTGAAATTTTGCAGGCTTATTTAATACATAAAAATGTAGTCTTTAATCGTTCGATTTTTTTTTTTTTAAATGGCCGTTTTATAGCCAAAAAACGGCCGTTTTTTTCGTTAAAATCGAACCATTAACTTTGACTGTCCGCCATTTTGTGAGAAATGAATATTTTTTAAAATCCTTCGATTAAAGACTAGTTTATACTTATATTTGACTGAATCCATCCGCATTTTTTTTTTCAGATGATCCACTTCGCCGCAATGTTGGTCACCGCAAACCGTGTATATAAAAACATTATTTCATTGACGGCCATTTGCCACTAAACAATGTAATATTTTTCAATAAAAACATTACTGAAAGTTCTTCAAGATGTGTTCTTTAAGATGGTATATTGATCGATTAAAAAAGTTTTGTAGTTTTCTTTAAAAAAATTCATGAAAAAGGCCTTTTTTGCGCTACAAGTGGGGGTAACGCCTTAAAAGCAATTGGGCGTCATTCAGACAAGCATAAGTATTCTTTTTTATCGTCCGAACTTTAGTCACCGATCCTCTCAAACCAATTTTTCAATCTTTTGAGCAAAATCTAAGGCCCTTACGTTAGTGTTTAGTCGGTCATCTACGTTTCGCTTAACAGTACACTTCGTAAGGATAACACGTGAAATAAATCGCGAAAAAAGTACACACACAAAAGAGAAAAACTAAAAAATGCTTCTTGTCTCAAAAAGTAAAAAAGATCGTAGAACATACATCGGGGTGATTCGGACAAGTATTGACACGAGGCATCTAGATTTTTCTTTTAGACGTCACTTTTCGAATCACCCTATATACACGATTTTAATAATAATTTCATAAATATTCCTTATAAATATCCCTATAATCCTGTATAAACCCCATATACAGGATTTTAATAATAATTTTCAATAAGGTTGATCTGAGACCCATACATACTTATATCAATCGACTCAGAATTTCACCTCCAACCTCCTATTGGTTGGGGGTGAACTACCCAGAACTACCATCAGTTCTGGGAAACCCTGTATACAGAGTGTCCAGTTGTGATTGGATAATCCTGGAATTGTCGATAGGTCAGATCATGTCCTACTATATGCTGGAATTTCAATTTAGCAATAGTCCCACGGTTTTCGAGATTTTGGGCTTTATGTTTTTTTTCCACCGGGCCAAAAAAAGTTATCATTTTTAGAAATAGTATGCGGATCTGACCTATCGACAGTTGCAGGATTATACATTCATAATAGGACACCCTGTATCTCTATATATATATATATATATATATATATATATATATATATATATATATATATATATATATATATATATATATATATATATACACATATATATATATATATATAGAGAGAGAGAGAGAGAGAGAGAGAGAGAGAGAGAGAGAGTATAAAAAGCAGTGTGTACAGAAGGAAGTAGCAAGATCACGAGCAACATCGGTCAGAAGACGTTGCGTCGAGTAATTGAAATTTTTTACTTCAACTCGTAGTTTTGCACCGCTCGCTTCTTCACTATTTTCCTCCCCTTCTTGCTCGAACGCTTCCTCGCCTCCGGGGGCGCGTTCCTCAAATGAGGGCATCGTCTGTATACACGACTGGGCCAAGAAAAGAGAGAAAGAGAGAGAGAGAGGGAGGGGGAGTGAGACAGGATGATTCGAACTTACCTCGACTCTTGGTCCAAACCTTTTTTACCGGAGATTCTCACTGCGAGAAGTAGACACAGAGCGAGAGGGAGAGAGGGATTCTTTACCTCTCCTCCGACGTTCCCTCATCTATTACGCTGAGGGATTAGTCGGGGGGTTGTACTACTCGGCCGCGCGTTTACGTGTGTTTTTCGCGTGTACGCGAGTTGCTTCGCGGCAATCTCTCGTCTTCTTTCGAGATTGCTCCCTGTTTTCTTTTATTTCTTAATTTTCTTCTTTTTTAATATGAAATTGTTAGAATCACTGACACAATTTTTTCCAATCCGCCCGAGGGTTGAGAAAGCGGAGTAATGAAATTTTACGCAGCTATGGAATGGCTTGTGTAAGAGTGACTGAGAGGGGCGGGGGGGTTGAGATGAAAAAACTAACGAGACGGATACGTGGGAATAAAATGGAGTATTTGAATCAAGAAATGAGATCGATGGGGTGAGGGGATTATTATATATATAATTATCATTATAATATATATATATATACACGCCAATTCGATTAATTTTCTAAAATCTGATTCGATTG
>OZ023312.1:12368282-12385782 GCA_964007375.1 Ophion obscuratus | reverse complement strand
TTTCTTATTTCTGGGTTTATTTTCATTTTCATATCGAAACATCCGTTGCTTTGTTGTAGAGCTAAGTAGCGAGCTCTTTCAAAAAATTTTGTGTGAGCAAAACCGTAAGGAACCGCAGGGCAGCACGCGACTAATGTACCAATGACTTTGGCAAAATCTCTAATTTTACATTTGTTTGTTGTCTGAAATTCATGGACCATCCGTTCTACTTTTTCTTTTTTGTCTTGAGGCAATTCTAGAAGCATATTTTTTGTATCAAACCAAAAACCTAAGTATTTGCATCTCATCGAGGGTGTAGTTTGGGATTTTTTGAAATTAACTATGAAGCCCAACCTTTGGATGATTGAGATTGATTCTCGGATATTTTCCCGGCACAAAGGATCGCCCTATGAGTAATAAATCATCAAGATAAATGACCGACATAAATCCTCTCTCTCTTAAATGCGCAATTATTGGTTTCAAAACTTTCGTGAAAACATAGGGTGCAGTCGATAAACCGAAAGCTAGGCAAGTGAATTGAAACAGTGTCCCATTAAATTGAAACCTTAACATTTTTCTGTCCGTTTTTGCTATAGGGATAGCATAATAGGCGTCTTTGAGATCAATCGTAGCCAAAAAATAAAATTCTCTTATCAAATTTATACCTGTTCTTCGGTCTTCTAATTTAAAGTGTTCGGTTCTTATAAACTCGTTCAATTTTTTAAGGTTAAGTACCAATCGATGGCTCCCATCAGCTTTTGGAACCGTGAAAATATCCGACACAAATTGATCGGGGTTAGGCTGACACGCTTCAATGGCGCCTTTTTTAAGTAACTCCCCTACTAGTTGTTTAATCGTCGCAGCTTCGTTTCCTGAAAACGGTCGATCTACTGGAATTGTCGATTGATGAGGCTTTTTAAAAAAGGGAATTTCATACCCTTTAACCCAGGCAAGGATTCGTGTATCCGACGTAATTGATTCCCATTCTTGTGTAAAAAGGCAAAGTCGACCGCTTATTTTACTCACCGTTGCTAACGTTTCCGATTCGAGCGTCTGTCTATTTTCTGGGTGAAGCTGTCCCGTTGACGGTAGTCTCTTTGTCTGGAAACCGTGTTCAGATTCTTCGATACCTGTGGGTATTTCGTCCCGCCCGCTCCCGTCGATCTTTGGTAATACTTCCCCGCGGGTCGACGAGGCGGGGTTTTGGCGTTTTTTGATATCTTCGAGGAGATCGTAGTTCGTGGTGTTTTCAGATCTCGAGATGCGTTAGTTAAGGCTTTTGCTGCCTTCACTTTTTCCTCGAGATCTTTTCCGAATAGAAAGACATCTGGTGTTGATGTGATCAAGACATCCTTAAAGGACGTGTTTAAACTCGATAAAATCAGGTTTTTTCGGATCGCAGATTCATCATGCTGAACGTCCGTAAGGAGTCTCCCAACGTCACTCAGGCTTTCCAATAACCCGAGTCTTTCGTGTTTATTGACGAGGACATTCCGAATAATTTTCCCTATGGCTGCTAGACAGGCTGCGATTTTTGATTGTTTTAAAATAATTCTCTGGTCTCTTTTTAGAACTGTTTCCGATAAAGCGGCTACAACTTCTGGATTGACGGAGGGTGGGTCGATGCATGTTGCGTTTTTAGGTGGCGGGTATTTCTTAATGATTTTAGCCTTCTCTTCTGAGGGGAGTCCTTTTTTAAGAATTTCTTCCCAACGTACTAACATCTCGGTAGAGATTGGCTCGTCTAGTACGCGATCCTCTAAAATGCGTTTACCCATAACTTCGAGGATGTGTGGATCAATGGTAGGTTCGGACTCCGGAAGGGTGGGTTCCAAAATTAACAAATCTTCAGTGATCGGAGAATTGATAATGTTTGGTTCTGTGGGGTAAGTGGACCGTGTGATAGTTGCGGTCTCCCGATGTATAACATCAGGTTGATCTTCATTTGTCGAAGTGTCGTTGATAAGACGCGGTGACTGTTGAGGACAATCGTTATGACCATCGTTTACCGAGAATTCAATAAGATTGAAATCGTTCGATCGATTTTCCGAACTTTTCTCCGAATTGCGACGTCGTCTAGTATGACGAGGTTCGTCCTCAGATGAGACGGAGTTGTGGCGGCGTCCTAATAACCAAGACAATAATCGTGTTGGTGTCGCAGTTTCGGACGTACGTCTAACGTACTCGCTTTAATGGTTAGAGCCAATTAAAGCGAACGAACAACCATAAGTTCGTATTATTGCCGGGTAATAACCCTTTCCCTGTAGGTTAGAGCCTACAGGGATGGCTTGTGACGAAGGATATTTGTCACGATTCTCCACCATCTTGATGCACACGTCACATCCTCTCGATCGCCGTGATACTTACTTTTGTGCTTATTCCGATGACTTCCGCTTGCGAGTTGATGTTCTAATTTAGCAATCCTCTTTTCCAGATGATTTTTTCCTTTTCCTTTTCTTGAGTATTCGTCGTAATCGCTCATCTTTATGATATTAATCGTAGATTGATTTCTAATGCGTGTGGCACTTTCGACACACGAAAGAAGAATGAACATCGAGATGCCACCCGTGGAGAACAAAAGAATCTCTGGATGGCTTTAAAGCGTGTGGTAATTCGGGCATGATAGGGGGAAACTACAACTTGATCTATCGGAAGAGACGCAAAATACAATGAGAAATTAATAATCATTACTATCGTTTAATTAATATTCATGTCTATCGTGAGAATTAAGATATTTAACTGCCAACGGGTCTACTCGAGGCTAAAAAACAGGTCGATTTTTAACTTTTTTTTGCCGTTGAGAGTATTGGAATGACGAGTCTGGGATTTTGCGAAGAAGTGATACATAGTCACGCTAAGCTTGAAGTTTCATACAATTAAGAGTACTATAATAATAAAACTTTCGTTCGACGGGAGACTTTATTTAATTTAAAAAAAAATACGAAAATGGCAAGCTGTGAAAAAAAACTTCGATTTTCGACAAAAAAAAACAACGACACCCCTTTATAATTAAAGAACGTAAAAACTAAAAAATAGTTGATTTTATGGTAGGCTTAATGGATAAAAAATACGTGTTATTTAGTTTTTGAAAAATGAGATCAGGGGTCTAGTTTTAAAGCAATAAAGGAAGTGTGGCAAAAAAGTTACCTTGTGTCGTAATATTCGTTTATGATGTATGGTATGTTTTAAACCAGTGTGGTGCTTGTTTTAGCACAAAGCCACGCTACATTTTTGACACACCATTTGTCGTTCTCATATTTTTCGATTTTCGCCTTCTTCACGCACCCTCCAATCTTGCAATCTCGCAATAAGTGAATCTCGAACAAAGTTCGATACAACTAACGCCATCTCGTTTGCATGAATTGCACTAAAAAACCATAGAAGGGTTTGTAGTCGTGTGACATTGATTTACGTGTAGATTACAGTGTAGATCGTGTTCAAACATTATCTACACTGAGAAACAAAACCAATTGAATAACAAAATACATTAGTCGACGCAAATAATTTTTTTTTTTTCATCTGAACTTTAGTAACTGATCCTCTCAAGCTAGTTTTCTAAACTTTTGATCAAAATCTATTGCTTGACACTGCACTTTATAACGATTATACGACCAAATAAAATCGAAAGTAAAAACACAAAAAAATGGTTTTTTCTCGAAAAGTGAAAAAGATCGTAGAACATATATGGGGGTGATTCGGATAGGTACGAGGCATCTAGATTTTCCTTTTGGACGTCGTTTTTGAGGCCAGCCTGTATCTAAGCTTTCCGAGCTGTTCGGTGCTCCCCCAGAGTTTCCGGTTTATGCCTGCTACTCGAGATTCAGTTCCGATCGTCAGTACTCTCACGTAGTATCTCGATGTCCGCGTCGAGCGTGCTGCATCTCACGGCTCCTCCACTTTCCTCTGCTTCCTCCTCCTTCACCTGCTTCGCTACTTTTTTCCAATTTTCTTCGGTCTCTTCTGCGAGCTTATATCTTTTCTCGGACGCCTCTCTCTCTCTCTCTCTCTCTCTCTCTCTCTCTCTCTCTCTCTCTCTTTCTTGCGTTTTTTGCTCTTTCCTCTCTCGATATTCCAGCGGCGGGTGATGGGGCGGGAGGGTACGAGTCCGTCATTGATTGAAACGAAAATGAAGGTTTGACAAATTTGGCTCCCGCCTCTTGTTTCGTAGTAACATCACGTGCGATATATCATCCGTCTGTATGAGCCAACTCTGGATACATATACAGGGTGACGATTATTAAGTGGCCATGCGATTTTAAGGGTCTTGCGCGGAAATTTTACAACTGGGAAAAATACGATAATCAATGGTTTTTCAAGCCCTTTTCGAAAAAAAATATGGCGTATTTTTGGAATGAGTTGCATTTGCCAGAAAAAATTGAGCATCCTGGAAAAAAAATTAACATTGTATTTTAAGCACAGTGAAATTAAGATAATTGAGGGGTTATGCCTAGTTGAGAAAATCGAAAAAAAAAACACTTTTTTCAAAACTAATATTTGATGGCAATATATCATCTCATAAATGTTCCCTGAAAATTTCAAGGTGATTGAATCAAAATTGAGTGATTTATAGGCTATTGATGACGTCCGTTGGAACGCTCGGAGCGTCGTTCGAAACTTAAGATTTTTTTTTTAACGAAAGTACGTTTTCAAAGTCAGTGAGGAAAAAATCTCTGAAAGTACCGCATCGATACTTCTGAAATTGTTGGAACTTTCTTCTTTTGATATATACTCTCCATTTGATGAACGAAAAATACCCATTTTTTTGCAAAATTAAGTCTCTCACTTTGAACATAAGCCATTTTTTTTAATATTTGATATTATAGAAATTCTTTCGAATAATCATCGGATAAGCTAATATGCTAACGACATATTTTGATTTATTGACATTAGATAACCTGGTTCAGAAATGTATTATCACGAATTACAAAAAAAAAACAATCTCCAAAATTAGCTGTTTTCGATTGTTACAACTAGGTATAACCCGTTCAATTCTGAATGCGATACGCTTCTGAATATTTTTTCGTACATCCTGTCATTCAGATAAAAAATTATCCCAGATGCATTTTCAAGTGGATACATGGAATGTAAAATACATTTGAGGCAGTATTGGTGTCTAGAAATTTGGAACGCTGTTTATTTAAAATTTTATTATTCCACAAACTTTTCAGAATACGTCTGTGGAAACTTTTTAAGGGGTTGCCCTCACTTGCGATTTTGAAAAAATCGATTTTTTTTATTGCATTTTTTTGAAGTATAAGTATCTGAGAATATGTCCTGAAAATTTCAAATCGATCCGAACAAAATTGACTGAGATATGAGCGTTGAAAGAGAAGAATCCGTTGTGTAAACGACCGGAAATTGAAACATTAAACGCGTTTGTCTCAAAATGGCATTTCTGAAGTCGGTGACCAAGATTACTCGAACACTAATGAACCGATCTTCTTGAAATTTTGCAGGCTTATTTAATACATAAAAATGTAGTCTTTAATCGTTCGATTTTTTTTCGAAAAAAAATGGCCGTTTAAAGCCAAAAACGGCCGTTTTTTCGTTAAAATCGAACCATTAACTTTGACTGTCCGCCATTTTGTGAAAAATGAATATTTTTTAAAATCCTTCGATTAAAGACTAGTTTATACTTATATTTGACTAAATCCATTCGCATTTTTTTTTCAGATGATCCACTTCGCCGCATCGTTGGTCACCGCAAACCGTGTATATAAAAACATTATTTCATTGACGGCCATTTGCCACTAAACAATGTAATATTTTTCAATAAAAAAATTACTGAAAGTTCTTCAAGATGTGTTCTTTAAGATGGTATATTGATCGATTAAAAAAGTTTTGTAGTTTTCTTTTAAAAAATTCATGAAAAAGGCCTTTTTTCGCGCTACAAGTGGGGGTAACGCCTTAATAATACTCATAAAATTAGCGGAGTTATGAAAATTATAAAGGGCACACTCGGGGATCGCGGTTGAGATGTAGCAACTTTTAACTCGTTTTTTCTCGAAACTACGCTTTTCAAATCGGAAACCTTGCTATCTCGATAACCAATTGGCCGATTGAGTTTAGATTTGGCATACACCTTTAGTAGACTGTTTTTCAATGTTGGTAACAGAATTGAGGCGATTTTTTTCTATGTTCAACTTGTAGAATGTACAGTAATATAGGAAAAATTGATAATGAAAGTTTATCGTGCCGCTATTTTAGATTTTCATTTGCCGAATCTGGTACCAAACATCACAACGCTCATACAGATCAAGAACATGTTCGGTTTCTTTTACAGATTCACACAACGTCCGAAACACTGGTCGCCAAGCGTTTTCCGTGCACCGTCGTGAACAAACGTACGAAAGTGCATGATATTAAAATTTTGAAATTTTTTTACATTCTCGAAGGACCCATAAACATGTGTGTTAATTTATTTTTTAAGTTATCCCATCCTAAAAATCACCTCGAAAACAGCGCGCTAGACAACGTACTGTCTTGAAAAAAGTTTTTCAAAGAGTTTTCCTTATGCAGAATTTAAGTATCGTCATTCTGCTTAACTCAAAATGGAATTTTAATTTTTTCCAGAATGCTCAATTTTTTCTGGCAAATACCACTTCTCACCAAAATACACTATATTTTTTTCGAAGAAGGCCTGAAAAAGCATTAAATATATTTTTTCCGGTTGCAACATTTCCGCGCCAGCCCCTTAAAAAACACATGGCCACCTTACAACTGTCACCCTGTATACGAACCTTTTGACGCACGTGAAAATATGGCCGACCCTTCGGCCGACCGGGTGTCTCGATATACCAATCGCTTCCCTGCACTGGGAGAGATCAGCCCCGGAATTGCAGTTGAAATGCTATACTCGGTCGCCCGATGCGTCGAGTGTCTCGCGGATTAAGTAGAAACGGAAACGGGACACCGTCGGTGCATCGATTCGCACGGCTCAGCTCCGAGGATTCAACCCCAAGTTTTCCAGCTGGAATGAACACCCACGATACGGCGGATCCTTCGAAAGTGCTCGGAGCGTTTTCGAACGCGGATCTCGCGAGGGTATAAGCCAACATGCTATACGTAAAAATCCATATATATATATATATATATATATATATATATATATATATATATATATATATATATATATATATATATATATATACAAAAATCTTGCAACACACAACACGAGTAAAAAAGAAAAATATTTTATTTTAACAATAAACGATTATTCAGTAATGTAGGCTCCCTCCGCATCTACAACTCTTGCCCAATGCTCTGTTAGACTTTGCACGTCCGCAGACCAGAATTCTTTTGATCGTGAATTAAAAAAGTCGTCCAATGTATTTTTGAGATCTGACAGATCATCAAATTTTTTATCCCGTAAATAGTTCTTCAAAGCTCGAAGCAGGTGATAGTCGGTAGGTGCTAAGTCTGGTGAATACGGTGGGTGTGGTAGAACTTCCCATCCTAGCTGCGAAATAGTTTCTTGTGTCATCTTAGCGACGTGGGGTCGAGCATTGTCATGGAGAAGGCGAACGTGAAGACGTTTACGCCTTTTCTGTTTCATAATTTTAGCCACCTTTTGCAGTTGTGCAGAATAAATCTCTGCCTGTATTGTGGTGTTGGTTGGCAGAAATTCGTAATAGAGCATGCCCTCAGAATCCCACCAACAACAGAGAGAAAACTTTCCTCATTTCACGGGGCTGTTTAGGGGTCGGTTCTGGTTCTTCCCCTTTCGATAGCCACTGACGCTTGCGCGTGTGATTAACATACAACACCCAGCTTTCATCCCCAGTGACTATTTCTTGAAGAAAATCCTTTCTTTGCGGAAGATGCAGGAGTGAAAGAGAGATGGACATGCGTATTGCTTTGTTTGATTCGCTGAGATTGTGCTGTATCCAAGACGAATCAACTTTCCTATATCCCATTTCTTGTAAATGTCGAAGGATAGTAGGATGACTGCAGTTGAGTTTGTTGGCTAATTCTCGTGACGACATATTAGGCTTTGCCTTTATAAGTGCTCGCAGTTCTTCATCGTCCACAATCGATTCCCTGCCGGACCTAGGTTTGTCTTCAAAAGATGTATCGCCAGAATGAAAACGCTGATACCATCGGGAGACCGTTGAATAATTAACCACATTAGCCTTGAACGCACTGCACATATTACGGGCTGCAGCTCTTACAGAATACCCTTGCAAGAATTCGTAATATGCGATTGCTCGAAAGGCACGTTGATCCATCTTTGCTCATACTGACTCCGCGGAATATCTGACTCGCTTATATATCCTGCGGCATGGAAGGTTATAGACCATTCTTGTATTTCCTATTCTCGAATGTTCTCGAATTTCATTATTAGGAAAAATATTTTAATTGAAAAAAAAGTGTTGCAAGATTTTTGTACCAACCCAATATATATATATATATATATATATATATATATATATATATATATATATATATATATAAACACAGAGTGATTTGCGACTATAAAAGATCCCCTGGTGAGCCCATAGAGTGTGTCATTGCGAGCGAAACGCTTTTTTTAAAAATGTTGTGCGACAAAAATTGGCCGAGATATTCTCGTCGAAAGACCAAGTAGGTGTCTAATCGCACAGTAGTCGCTCACGCGTGGAACGTGCAAGCCCAATGAGCACAGCTACGTGCCTTAGTCTACTCAGCGTCGAACTCAGCTCGTGAATATCTCGGCGAATTTTTATCGCACGACACTGAAAAACAAGCGTTTTGCTCGCAATTCCACCCTCTGTGTGCTCACCAAGGGAACCCTAATAGTTGTGAATCACCATGTGTACTACTATGTCCAAAAAATAAGGTGACATTGTATTTATTTCGAAAATTCTTTATTTATTTTTCCAAATCAATTTCATCCCCTTCAAAGTAATCCCCTTCCGATGCAATGCACTTATGCCAACGGATTTTCCAATCTTCGAAACACTGATTGTAGTCACTTTCCGGGATGGCCTTCAGTTCCGTCTTCGCTGCGGCTTGAATCTCCTCTATCGTATCAAAACGGTGTCCCCGGAGCGATCTTTTGTGCTTGCTGAACAGCCAGAAGTCGCACGGCGCCAAAAACTCAACCCATATCGTTCCGCAACCACCGTATTCACCTAATCTGGTGCCGTGCGACTTCTGGCTGTTCAGCGAGCTCAAAAGATCGCTACGGGGACACCGTTTTGATACGATAGAGGAGATTCAAGCCGCAGCGAAGACGGAACTGAAGGCCATCCCGGAAAGTGACTACAATCAGTGTTTCGAAGATTGGAAAATCCGTTGGCATAAGTGCATTGCATCGGGAGGGAATTACTTTGAAGGGGATGAAATTGATTTGGAAAAATAAATAAAGAATTTTCGAAATAAATACAATGTCACCTTATTTTTTGGACACAGTAGTATATATATATGTTTCAACTGTTTATGTAGGAAATGGCAGGATGTGCCTGAGTAGCTGTCTCAAAATTCACAATCCGGGAGCAGCAAAAAATAATATACTAACAGAAGCACACACGACGATAATGTCAACAATTCAAAAAAGAATTATAATATTGTCATAAATTTACTCAGCGTGGGGCTCAGCACGTGAATATCTCGGCCAATTTTTGTCGCACGACATTAAATAAAAAGCGCTTTGCTCGCAATTCCAAACCCTACGTGCTCACCAAGGAAACCCTGATACTTGTGAATCACCATGTGTGGTGATATATATGCGTTCATGTATGTATATAGATGTTTTAACAGTTGATATAGGAAATCCCAGGATGTGAGTGGGTATCTGTGTCACAGTGCACAATCCGCAAGCCGCAAAACATAAAATAATAATAGAAGTGGTGATGATGATACTGTCAATACTAAAAAATGATGATAATGCTGTAATGGAACTCGCTACCCATCAGTGGCGATCCTGCGGATTTAAGCATAGTTCACATATATACGTTGTAAGGTAGAAGATGAAAAGTTAAATATATTTGCAACTTATGAATAAGAGAACGCGGATAAGATGAAACGGAACTTGAAGAGTTTCGGTCCTCTTGGTTCCTCCGACTTTCAACGTCTCGAATAGATTGTTCGCGAGACTTTCCGCAGTGTCGCGGTGAGGGCCGCGGGATCGCGATCTTTCTTTCAATTTTTCTCGTCAATGTGACGAGGCGGGGGCGGGGGAGGGGGCAAAATCGATTTCTCAAGCACGCAATAAGATGTCACGGGAAACAGCGATGCGAGGGGTTGGACGAAGGGGGGCTGTGGGGAGAAGAGTCTGAGGCGTTTGGGTAATTGCGCTCTCTTCTCTTTGCTGCCTTCGTTTTGCATCGATATATTCCGATCTCTCTTTATCTATCTCTTTTTCTTCCCTTCTCTCTCTTGCTCTCTCCATCTATCTCTATCTATAGATTTTTATCATCGAAAAGATATCTATATCTTTTTTTCTCTTTCTTCTCGCATGAGATGTTTCAAGAGGCACGATACGATTTTTCCCGAGGGTTCGTTTTGTCTAGCAATTCGGTCGGCAATTTGCTCCTCGCTCGAATTGACCCGCGAGTAGGACGCGCTGGGACGACGTATCAGGATCACAGACAATTTTCCCGGCTCGCGCGCAGACACGCCGAGAGATAGTGCCGCACTATAAGTCGCTCGCAGGGTCTATTCCGGCTAAAGAATAAAAAGAGGAAGAGGAGGGCAAAAGAGGCAACAAAAACGAGGAAGCGAAAGACGAGGACGCGAGAGTGCGATAAAGTGCGCCTTGGAATGTCGAGACAATAAAGTTTGATCGGGTCTGGGTGTGCTGAAGTATCAACACACGGGATTATGTAGTTTGAGAAGAGAGGGAGAGGGGAGAGAAAGGAGAGAGAGGGAGGAGAGCAATGGGGGAGAGAGCAAGAGAGAAGTGGAACGAAGAGCGAAGGGATAAAGAGGGAAGCGAGAGAAAGGCTTGGAGAGAGGAGACATAAACGGGTAAAAGAGAGAAGGGAGGGCGGAGGAAGAGACAAGGGAGAGAAAGGATTAGGGGAGGGCAAGAGAGAGAAGGGGCGAGCGCGAAGAGAGGATAGGAGGGGGAGAGCTCGAAGGGAGTGGGAGACGTGAGGAAGGGCTAGGGCGGGGAGGGAGAGAGAAACGAAAAAGAGAAGGAGAAGGGAGAGAGCGGGGAGAGAGAGGAGGGGGAGAGAGAGGAGTGGGAGAGAGAGAAGGGGGAGAGAGCGGAGGGGGAGAGGAGGGGGAGAGAGAGGAAGGGGCGGGAGAGGGAGAAGGGAGAGGAAGGGGAAGAAAAGAAACAGAAGGGGGCGGGAGAGGGAGAAGGGAGAGAAAGAGAAGGGTGAGAAAGAGAAGGGAGAAAAGAGCGCGAAGGGGGAGAGCGAGAAGGGAGTGGGCGGTAGAAAGGGTTATGGCGAGGAGGGGGAGAGAGACGAGAAAGAGAGGGCGAAGGGAGAGGGGAGAGAGGAAGGGGGTGAGGAAGGAGAGAGAGTGGGGAGCGCGATGGGGAGAGATGGAGGGGGGAGAGAAGGAGAAGAGAGCGAGAGCGAAAAAGAACGAAAGAAGGGGTAAAGAGAGATGCGAGGCTTGGAGAGGGGAGACATAAAGGGGTAAAAGAGAAAAGGGAGCGCGGAAGGAGAGACTAGGGAGAGAAAGAGAGAGTCGAGAGAAAGGATTAGGGAAGGGCAAGAGAAAGAGAAGGGACGAGGGCGACGGGAGGGTCGGAGGGGGAGAGCGAAAAGGGAGTGGGAGACGTGAGAAAGGGTTAGGGCGAGGAGGGAGAGAGAAACGAAAAAGAGAGGGAGACGGGAGAGAGAGCGGGGAGAGAGAGGAGGGAGATAGAAAAAAGGGCGACGGAGAGGAGGGCGACAGAGAGAAGGGGGACAGCGAGAAGGGTGAGAGAGAGAAGGAAGAGAGTAAGAAGGGTGGGAGAGAGAGAGAGGAATGGTAGAGAGAGGAGAGGAAGGGGAAGCAAAGGAAGGGAGGGGGACGGAAGAGAGAGAAGGGAGAGAAAGAGAAGAGAGAGAGGCAAGAAAAAGGGTTAGAAGGAGATGGAGAGTGAGAGGAATAGCGGGAGAGAGATAGAGAGAACTAGTACGATGAAGCAGGGATGTCCGTATGTTCGAGTGGCTTTATATTCAGTTTTATTTTGCAATTTCATTCGGGTGACGACGCGGAGAGAGAATAAAGTGGTGAAAGATACCTGAAGAGGAAAGAGGAGAGGGCTTGAAAAGAGCGTGGACTAAGAAACATCGAAGTGATGGCGAGAGGGAGTACCGGGTTATAAACTTTCGTAGATATGAGATGAGTGAAGTATAGCGCATATAATACATCGCTGTACAGTATATTTGGAGAATGCTGATGGTATACGGAATCTTGAAGCGAAAAGAAGCTCTCCACCTTTTTCTTCTTCGTCACCTTTTTCCTTCTTTTTTCTCGTCCTCGTCTCGCCTCGCCTCCTCTGACGCTTCTGAAATTTGGGTCAATGGGTTATGCTTTCGAAAAGTTTTATATACCCCCGGCGACGATTGGGACCATGATCGAAGCGAATATTGGAAACGAGAGAAGAGGAGCAGGACAAGGGATGAGGAGATTGGCACGGATGACGAATAAGACTGACACGAGGGAAGCAGATTTCGGTTAACAAAATGTTGGGTATTCGAAAACGCCGGCAATTTTGCTCAGGTTGGTTTCCATAAAAGTTCAAAATTTGGGTTTTTTTGGGATTTCGATAGTTTCGTATGGTTTGGGTCGAACTGCCCGGATTCCAATATTAATAGGTGATAACCTGATCCCTAATATCGACAGTGTTGGACAATATTGATTTGATAGGTAATATTATTTTATAGCTCCACTATAGTGTCCGCTCGCGCATGTGTTGGCAATTTGGTTCATGCTTATGATGTGCAATTTCGTTCATGCTTATGCTCCGGAATTATTCGGGAGGTCTCAAAGTTTGGAGTAGTATCGTATTGATGGGTTTGCATAAGCTTGGGACCCAAAGAACAGGTGGATTTTAGTTATTTTTCTCTCCCGAGAGTATTGTGATGACGAGGTCGAGATTTGACTCACACTTCATGCATAGTATTCGCAAGTTTGAGTTTTCTTTTTATTGAAAAATGTTGATAAACAATGGATTTATTATTATTTAAAGGATCTACTGTTGTTGCTGCATGGCCAATCGGTGCAGGTGCTTCTGGCAACTATGGGCATCTGAAATGAAAAATAAAAAAATATTCTTTTAGCTCGATAATAAGACGTTCGTGTGACCGGATACTTTTTCGAAATTCTGGAAATTACAAAAATGGCCAGCTGTACAAACAAAAGTCCGAAAAAACGATTATAATCATTCGTTATCAACAAATAAACGGACATGCAAAAAAATCATCTGGATAGACGTTAGAAAATGTTATAAATTATGCTACGTCTGAATTTGAAGTACATCGGACAATATCGGAATATATTTTGAGATACGACTTACACCGTTTCCTAAACAATCATTTGGAGAAAAGGGTAAAAGATAAAAGGGTAAATCGCAGCGGGGCGGTTTACCGTAGCTCACATCAGTAGGAGGTCTAAGACTTAAAAAAAATGGTCATAACTCGGTTAATTTTTTGAATTTTTACAAAATATTTGTTGGAAATTAACATTAAGAGCCTAGGCAATAAAATTATGTATTAAAAAATCATATCTTTCAATTTTCAACTTTCTGCAGACTAAGTGTTACATACCGAGGTTATTATGGAAAACTCGTATATACCATCAAACGAACACGATTTGTTGATAGTTTCGAAAATCCTTTTTTTAATGTAGCTCTATGCACATTCGTAATCGCATTAACAAAAAAAAAATCCAAAAATGATAGATATCGTTAGTATGTATTCCAGCCCTGCCAGGATAATTTCAGCCTGAGAAAGAAACAAATGTACAGGCAGATACTGCAATTTCATCATATTAGTAAGATTTTAGTATATTGTTAATGCATAAATAGTAATAAAACGAAATTATACGCAATAATACATGCAGGTAAATATACCGATATGATATAAACCCTTCATAACTCAACAACGTGAAAATAAAAAAATAGTTCCCTTGATGATAGGTTTTAATAAATAAAAAAAACACATATTCAATTATTGAGAAATTCAATCAGGTGTCTAGTTATAAAGTAATAAAGGGAGTATCACAGACATGTTACATTGTGTCGTAACATTTCTTTATAATGTATGGAATGCTTTGAAGCAGTTGTTTTGCTCGTTGGAGCACAAAGCCACGCCACATTTGTCACACACTGTTTATCGTTTTGATTTTTTTTTTCGATTTTCTCACACCTTTCGTGTGGCATTGATTAAAGAAAAGATTAAATGTCGATGAGGATTTTGTGAGGACTCAAATGGTTTGTTATAGAACTGTCAGACGGGGATAATAAATAGTCAGACTGGGTTAATAAATAAACTGTCAGGCGGGGTTAATAAAAAGTATATTAACAACATAGTATTGATACATAATTACTGTACTAATACGAAGGTAATATTGATAATATTAACAATTAATAACCCAACATTACTAATAATTCGTAAAAATATTCTATCAATAGTTCATATCGCTCGCTTCGTCGATTGCTGTGCGTCCTCCATTGCGTATTAATAAAATAGAAATGTATGGCATTGTGGGAGTCGAAATGGCAAATCCCTGAAAGAGTATCTCGAAATAGGAATTTTTCGACTTTTCCGCATCATACGAATAATTCTGCCGGATGCTTGGGGCAGAGATCTTCGCTAGGAAACGTATCGAATTCTGGAGAATCGAAACTCTAGTAGCATATCACAGTGCGACGTGAAGGCACGAGAGAGAGAGAGAGAGAGAGAGAGAGAGAGAGGCAGTCAGAGAGAGAGAGAGAGAGAGCGGTGAAGGCAGGAGGAAACTCCTGTGGCGAGACGAGGGTACCTCGTTGAAAGTTTCACGCACAACTTCCGCATCCACGAACTCTTCCTTGTAAAACCAGTCAGCCTAAAATTCTCCAGTAATCAATCATCCTCAATCACAAAAAACCACAAGTTGCCACACAGTCTGATAAAACACAATACAAAATTGAGAAAAGAACTTCAGTGAGCGGTTAACTCGATACTGTTATTGACTGGATAATACAAAGCATCAGATTTTCGGGAACGTCCTCAGTGGTTACCAGCATTGGGCCATTGCACGTTCAATCACCGAAATCGCCAAATCCAAAGAATCCCGAAGAACCAACACCCTACCAACTGCACGCTGGGTCACCAACCCCAAACAAACTCCATCAAAAGCAGACACCACCAATTACCGGTCGAATCATCGAACGTAAACGGAATGGTGTCCATGAAATGTTACTCCAAGGCTTGCATCCCTGATCCAAGAAATTGTTCCCGAGATCTAGGGCCCAACTGTAAGCTACCAGGGATGCCATTGCAATCGTCCAGTTGGGATTGAGCCCTCGTACCGAAATTGGGGATCTTCCACGCGGCTGCCTGTATTCTCGGTGGACGCCCAAGCATGGCTCAATAACTTGTTATCTCAGGATGCAGGTGAACCCGAACAGGCGAGCCAAAGTAGCCAACCTGCCCAATGTCTGGAAACGCCGAAGTATCCAACCAAAGTTTGCCGATCGGCATTTCCATCAACGTCCGCATCTTTGATGCGCCACTTGAGGGCTCCTCAGGTTCTTGTCTATGATTAGGTGCGGTTCATTGGACACGGAACGACCATTGGATACCGCATTGTACACGAAACAGAGGGACGGCAGAAGTGGGAGTGGCAAAGGGGCTTGTATGAGACGAAGAAGACGAAGAGGGAGCACGACAACGTAGGATTCCTGAAAGGCAAATATCTCGCGACGCCTGCGGCTCTCTTGTCGGAGATTCTGATGTACGAGCAAGGAGCCCAGTTAGAGGGAGCAGGAGAGCGAAGAATGAGGGGAGATAGGTGGTCCGTGAGATAGATGGAGAGAAGCAGAGCGGGGTATAGAAAGATGGTGAACAAGATGAGTAGAAGACGTGAGAGAATCGCCCCGGTTGCTGGCGAGGTTGCCGATGGTCTCGGGCTAGGTCCACAGGAAGCGAGGATCGAAGGAACGGGACGTGACGCGCCGGGCAAAGTGCTAAAGGGGTTAAAGTATGGAATGTGGATCGATGTAGTTGCGGTGTTCGTCGGAGAATGAGGAGGGGAGGGAGACCGAGATGGAGAAGGAGTGGAAGGTCTGGTCGGGCGAGTTGGAAGAGGAGCAGAAAGGACTACCACCTCCGGGTTGGTGGGTGAAACGGTGTTTCAACCACCGACCGCAGGCTCCACCACGGACATATCCACCATCCCCAACACACCCTACCTCATCATCCGCGCCTCGTTCTCTTTCTTCGGGACTTGCCGATCTTTCTCCACCGTCATTCCTTCACCAAAGTGGACTCACGTATAGGTGAGCAGACCTTTTTGCCCCTGCGACGAAGGTAAGGAATCTTTCGTCTGATAGGTGTTAAGCTCCGGACCAAGGGAAAAAATGAGGATGGATGATAATGGAAGGAGCCAGAAGACCCGCGTACCGGTACGACAAAACGGTTTCTTCGTTCTCGTTATTGTCAACACGCTTTGCGGATGGATCGCCTGGTGGACCCCGCTACACGTTCGCAACTTCCAACCCCAACCTCTTATTCTTACCTACGTCATTACAAGCGCATTACGGCCCCGTCCTCACCGCACAAAGACACTTCAACTTTCCAGACCCCGTTTGATTAGGATGTACGTGTACTACGTATACGGGTGTATGTATGTATCTGCACACGTACAATTCCGAGAGCCCAGACTTGATGGCCCAAGCTGATGACGCACTGGCGTTATTACGGTCTTTTCACCCCTTTCCTGGCTCTCTCGCCCTCTGTTTCTTCCGTTCTCCTGCTCACTGGGAAAACTCGGTCCAAACCGTATTTCAAGCCTTTCAACCCCTCTCGGCCTCGCGTGCTCGTATGCCACCGTGTTTTGTACAATATTCGGGCACTCGGGACACGGGAGCTTAAGCCACTTGTTCATATGCATCCGAGGCTTAAAAAGCAACGGGCGGAGGAGGAAGACAGAGATGGAGGAGAGAATGTGACCGGGTGCAAGTTTCTTCTTCCGTGCCAATGACTGGATAAGACAAGAGAGAGAGAGAGAGAGAGAGAGAGAGAGAGAGAGAGAGAGAGAGTTCATATACGAGTTGTACCATCTTACCCTCGCATGTAGGATCCTCCATATTGAACGGGCCAAGACCAAACTTCGCCAAGACTTTTCGCTTTAGTCATGTAGGTATATAGTCGAAAAGTGGAACGCGAAGATGGGTACGGATATAGCGGGCGAAGAGCTGGGAAAGATCGCGTCAGAATTACGTTTCTCCAGAGGAAAGGCCTCGTAGTGTTCGAATCGAGACAACTCTCTGTGCTACTACGTGTTTTGTACCTGTATACATTTTTGTTATATATACAGGGTGTTAGGAAGATCGATGCAAAGCCTTAAGGGGGTGATAGGTCACCTTGTTAGGAACATTGCCAACCTA